>JASEVX010000005.1:64702670-64986616 GCA_031761405.1 Serripes groenlandicus | reverse complement strand
AGTGGAAAACATTGTGGCAAAAGGAGAAATTGCTTGTTTTGAGCAATTTCTTCTTTTGTCACTTTGTTTTCAAAAAGCAACCTGATGCAGAGGCATCAGAAAGCGTCTATATGAGGGAAAGGGTTAAAAACAAATAGGTTTTTTTGTGTTTATCTGAATTATCATTCACCTGATATATTTTTAGCTCAAGTTGAGTTATTGTGATCGCCCTATGTGCGGCGTGCATCGTCAACATCTTCTCCTCAGTAACCAGTGGTCAATTGGGATGAAATTGGCAGCATCCAAAATAACTTAAATTTTTTGGATCCATGCAGAATTCTGGTTTCCTTCGGAAAAAAACCTGTCATTGTGGCATGCCAATCAAATTGCATAATTTGGGTGAGCGTTCTAGGGCCATCTTACATGGCCCTCTTGTATAATATTAAGAGCCTCCTACTTTGTGGTAATGCAACTTCTCTATTTTAATATTAAAAATAACAATCAACAAGTAAAAAGTATTATTTTGATGACAAATTAAAACATTTTGGGAAAAGGGGAAATTGTATTTTCAGTAATTCTCCCTTTCTCACAATGTTTTTAAAACTTATCTCAAAACAGATAAACCAGGAAGAATAATTTCTCTCCTGTAGGAACTAACCCTTTCCCACATACAACAAATATGCAGCAATATTGAAAATCTCTCAGTAATAAAACAGTATTATTATTAAAATAAAATTGAGTTGATCTTTTTGCCAAAATGTTTTTTAAACTCGTCTGCTGAAGATGCGTCATAATGCATCTTTATCTGGGAAAGGGTTGAAAGGGTTTTATGCAATGTTGTAATGATAGTTACATATCTTGTTGATATATCTTCAGAGCCTACAAACCCTACAGGAACATTTGAAGCTGTGGAGCCTACCACTGATAAACTGACTCACCTGACGGCAAGCAGAGCGAGGGGACCAACGAAGCGACCGCCATCACAAGTATTCATACTAAACGTTAGATACCATTGTCTTATTTCCATAACACATGGAGCTCACCATTGTCGCTTCTTAGAATTGGGTGTTATATTATTTCTGCCTAACTGCTCACTTCTGTAAGATCACAGTCTACAAGCTTTAACCCTTTACCACATGCAGGTGCATTCTTAACCCTTTCCCTCATACGACAATTCTGCAGCAGACGACTTGGACGTATTTTGTCAGAACATAGAAAATCTCCATAATTGAATGGATAACCTATGACAAAAAGTGGAAAACATTGTGGCAAAAGGAGAAATTGCATGTTTTGTGCAATTTCTTCTTTTGTCACTATGTTTTCAAAAAGCCGTCTGCTGCAGAAGCGTCAGAAAGCGTCTATACGAGGGAAAGGGTTAAGCTTCTACAGCAGACGACTTTTTAAAGCACCTTGGCAAAAGGAGAATTTTTTCTGTAATTTTGTGAAATTTTTACATTTCCCACTTGCAGACACATTTTTACACGTCTGCAGAAGTGGACAATTAAATACATTTTTGCTGAGGAGCAATTACTCAAGATGAGCAATTTCTTCTTTGCCACAATGTCTTCAATTCTTTTCAGTAATTCTACTTCATTTACTCGGATGATTTCAAAGTGGTCTGCTGGAGATCTTTTGTATGTGGGAAATGGTTAACCATAATATCCTACACACTTAGAATAGATGGATTAGTTTATAATTTATTGGTTAAATCAATTAATGTATAAGTAAAGTAAGACTTTAGGAGGTTTTGAAATTTATCCCGATTTATTTTCAATTATATACGGTATATAAATTTCTTTTTAATTATTTTCGTTCTCAAGAGGCATCTTGTTTGTGTATACTATATGATGGCAAACAGAGAAGATCCTGATTAGACTGTGTAGAGGTGCAGCCTAATCAGTGTCTCAACCCTGGTCACAAAGACTGGTCTTCATTTGCCTTGCCCTATCTTACTTTCAGACCCTTTTCAGACACTTGACAGACTCATCTCACTTCTACTCTTCCTTTTAGAAGCCCTTTATAGACATTTAATGTTAAGATTCTCCCCAACATTACATGTCTGGCACACTTAACTTTGGTTATTGCGTAGAGACTTGTGCTAACTGTGTCCAAAAGTTCATAACAGCATAATATGGTACACAAGTCTTTTCCTTCTTTGTAATTTCAAACGATACTCCCACTTGAAAGTGAAATTTCCCGATATATTGTCCCTGTTAACTGAGAGTTAAAAAAGCAACTTCTAGAAATTTTGATTGGATTATTATTTATGACCGTCAATACAATATGGGGTCAAAATTTTATTGAATTAACGATTTATTTCCTTTCGAAATACAATTTTCTTTTGGCAGAAATAAAATGAGAAATTGTTCTATTAATATTTATATTATCTTCGAAATCATCCAAAAAGTTTATTCTTATTTTGTTATTTTCATCTCTGTCTTCTATGTTGTGAAAATTGACTTGATGTTGTGAAGCTGTTTTCTTACTTTTGAATTGATATCAACTTAGCATTCATCTTTGTGTAGGTTAGGATATTTATATGAAAAACCTTCAACTTATATGCCACTCTTAATACAAGACCTAAGATTCACATACTCTACCTTGTTAAAATATGCCACTACAATTATATCCAATAAGACGCTGAATTGTATGATAAATATGCCTAACAATTATATCCAGTAACACGCTGAATTGTATGATAAATATGCCTAAAAATTATATCCAATGAGACACTGAAATGTATGATAAAAATGCTTCACAAATATATCCAATAAGACACTGAAATGTTTGACAAATATGCCACTACAATAATATCCAATAAGATGTTGAACTGTATGACAAATATGCCACTACAATTATATCCAATAAGACACTGAAATGTTTGACAAATATGCCTCACAATTATATCCAATAAGACACTGAAATGTTTGACAAATATGCCTCACAATTATATCCAATAAGACACTGAAATGTTTGACAAATATGCCTCACAATTATATCCAATAAGACGCTGAAATGTTTGACAAATATGCCTCACAATTATATCCAATAAGACGCTGAATTGTATGATAAATATGCCTCACAATTATATACAATGAAACACTGAAATGTATGATAAAAATGCCTCACAAATATATCCAATAAAACACTGAAATGTTTGACAAATATGCCACTACAATTATATCCAATAAGACGCTGAACTGTATGACAAATATGCCACTACAATTATATCCAATAAGACGCTGAAATGTTTGACAGATATGCCTCACAATTATATCCAATAAGACGCTGAATTGTATGATAAATATGCCTCACAATTATATACAATGAGACACTGAAATGTATGATAAAAATGCCTCACAAATATATCCAATAAAACACTGAAATGTTTGACAAATATGCCACTACAATTATATCCAATAAGACGCTGAACTGTATGACAAATATGCCACTACAATTATATCCAATAAGACAATGAAATGTTTGACAAATATGCCACTACAATTATATCCAATAAGACGCTGAATTGTATGATAAATATGCCTCACAATTATATTCAATAAGACATTGAAATGTTTGACAGATATGCCTCACAATTATATCCAATAAGACGCTGAAATGTATTACAAAAATGCCACACAATTATATCCAACAAGAGCACCGCGTACGGCACAGACGCTCGACTGATAGGGAGGAAAAAAAAAAAAGAAAAAATGAGCTAAACAAAAAACCTTAACCGGACGCCAACGCCGCCGACGACGACGCCAGGGTCATGACAATAGCTCTCGTTTTTTTTTCAAAAGTCGAGCTAATAAGACACTGAAATGTATGACAGATATGCCACTACAATTATATCCAATAAGACACTGAAATGTTTGACAAATATGCCACTACAATTATATCCAATAAGACACTGAAATGTTTGACAGATATGCCTCACAATTATATCCAATAGACGCTGAAATGTATTACAAAAATGCCACACAATTATATCCAATACGACACTGAAATGTATGACAGATATGCCACTACAATTATATCCAATAAGACGCTGAAATGCATGACATATTTATATAGAAAACCTTTAAAAACGTCTTTAATCCTTAATATGCTTTGCCAAAATTATAACGCCTACTCTTTAGATTTCATTAATTCAAAATGAGGACTTGCAGAAGGAGAGTTAGCCCTTTTAAAAACAAGCCAATATGTCTTTAAGTGCCCATCTGGCAGCTAGTTTCGTATTGTGAGAACGAGACAAGATATAAATAGAGAGCTATGTGTATTGGATATAAGAATTCAATCATCCACATCTCACCTTTCACTCTCCAGATATTCTTTGTTACATTTCCTACTATTAACCCTTTCCCTCATACGACAATTCTGCAGCCGACGACTTTGAACATATTTTGTCAAAAAATCAAAACAAATCTCCATAATTGAATGGATAACCTATGACAAAAAGTGGAAAACATTGTGGCAAAAGGAGAAATTGCATGTTTTGTGCAATTTCTTCTTTTGTCACTGTTTTCAAAAAGCTGTCTGCTGCAGAGGCGTCAGAAAGCGTCTATATGAGGGAAAGGGTTAAAGTGAAATGGAAGAAATATATCAACACAATAATTTCTATGTTATTTGTTTGTGCTCCTTGTAAAAAGATCAATGACCTGTGTCATCTGTCTGTCAGCCTGTTACATTCTGACTTTGTTTTAACCCTTTCCCATATATAAACACTTTCTGATGCCTCAGCGGCAGACGACTTTTGAAACCATTGTGCTGAAAGGAGAAATTGGTCAAATTTAGCAATTTCTCCTTTTGCCAAAATGTTTTCCACTTTTGTTCAGTAAATATCATTCAAAGATATTTTCTGTGTTTTTGCCGAGATGTTTTTTCAAAGAAGTCTGCTGCAGATTTGTTGTATTTGGGAAAGGGTTAAGGTTATTTGTTATTGGCAGGCACTGCATGAGTCCCTCTTAACACTTTTGATATACTGAGGTTTCATATTCAAACCTGTTTTTGTGTCACCTGCCTTGACATGGTGACACATGAGAATCACTTCCCCATCGTCTTATCTGTGACACTTTCCTTTAATGACTTACTGGCATGTGTTCCTTCAAACACTCATTGGTGTTCAATTTCTGTACAAATAAAGAATATCTTGAGATGAAAGAGATCATAAAATCATTACATCAATAATATATCAAGTACCAGAAACATATTATAGTACAATCCACTCTTTCCCACATACAGCAAATCTGCAGCATATGACTTTGAAACTATATAGTCAAATAGTCAAATATATAAAAAAGGAAAAGGTTGAAACCATTGGGACAAAAGGGGAAATAGCTCATTATGTTCAATTTCTCCTTTTACCACAATGTTTTCAAAAGTTTCCTGCTGCAGAGGCGTCAGAAAGTGTCTATATGTGGGAAAGGGTAATACAGGTTCTAACCCAGTGGCTAACCATTTACTTATGTATTTTTAGAGTATTCTTTGAAAACATCTTTTGAAAACGAACTGAACAAACGGGGGGGGGTGGGGGGGGTGGAACACAAATCATGTTCCCTGATAGTGACTTGGGTATTCACAGGTCGTCTACTGTAGAGGTGTCAAAATAGGTCTACATGTGGGGAAAGGTTAACCCTTTCCCTCATACGACAATTCTGCAGCAGACGACTTTGAACGTATTTTGTCAAAACATAAAAAATCCATGACAAAAAGTGGAAAACATTGTGGCAAAAGGATAAATTGCACGTTTTGGACATATTTTGTCAAAAAATCAAAACAAATCTCCATAATTGAATGGATAACCTATGACAAAAAGTGGAAAACATTGTGGCAAAAGGAGAAATTGCATGTTTTGTGCAATTTCTTCTTTTGTCACTGTTTTCAAAAAGCCGTCTGCTGCAGAGGCGTCAGAAAGCGTCTATAGTCCAAAGGTATTGCTGATAATGTCTTACCTTTTCCTACATAGAACAAGTCTTCTGCAACTTTGATAAAACTCTAAAGAAATGTTTGAATATTGAATATTAAGTAGAGTTAAAAACTTTATGGCAAAGTAGAAATTATAAATTATGATCAATTTATAGTTTTGCCATATTGTTTTCAAAAGCTGTCAGCTTAAGCCGCATGCACATAAATGCATTTGCATATGGGAAAGGGTAACTGATAATTTTAATGTCAAAATGGAATAACATTTTCCTTGAAATACACCCCCAACAGCCCTTTACAATTACACATTATATGCGTACAATAACCTGCTTCACCAGACCGGTGCTGTTTAATCATTACCCTTAAGCTTGTATACTTGTTGTATATGAGTTAATTGCTGTGTAGTCATAACACTTAAGCTTGTATATTTGTTGTAGATGAGTTAATTGCTGTGTAATCATTACACCTAAGCTTGTATACTTGTTGTATATGAGTTAATTGCTGTGTAGTCATAACACTTAAGCTTGTCTATTTGTTGTAGATGAGTTCATTGCTGCCTAGTCATTACACCTAAGCTTGTATATGTGTTGTAGATGCGTTCATGCTGTGTAATCATTACACACCTAAGCTTGTCCAGTTGTAGATAATTTCATGCTTGTCACCAATACAATTTTAGAGGTTTAGATAAAGGAGGCATCTATTTTATTGCAGTGTGTACAACATTTTCCGCCCAAACCATATGTTGTGGGGACTTATTTTAATCATGCCAGCAAGGTGGCCACAATATCCTAAGAACTTTTAGAATATTTAGTTTTATGACCGAAAAGGGTGAGACAGCCTTGTTAACCCTTTCCCTCATACGGCAATTCTGCAGCAGACAACTTTGAACGTGTTTTGTCGAAACTTAGAAAATCCATGACAAAAAGTGGAAAACATTGTGGCAAAAGGAGAAATTGCACGTTTTGTGCAATTTCTTCTTTTGTCACTATGTTTTCAAAAAGCCGTCTGCTGCAGGGGCGTCAGAAAGCGTCTATATGAGGGAAAGTGTTAATCCTGTGAGAAATGTGCGCTTATCATGAACTCTGAATGTGATGTGATGTATGTGATGTATGTGTTGTATGTGATGTACGTGTTGTATAGGTGCTACTGTTACATTCCTCTTTGTTTGCAGCCCAAGACTAATATGACTGTTGTGAAGGTACAAACACAATGTAGCGGCTAAAACATGAGTTTCTGGCTTCCTTCGTATCCTCAATTACTACAAACTGTCCACTCCAAAGTCCAGAAACATTTATAGAAATTTTAAATTGTAAAAAAAGACATGTTTGATTTTTTTTTTAAAGTGTAAATTATACTCAAGTTGTCTTTTGCACCCATATTTTCAGCCAATTGCAAATTCATCAAAATGTGTTAATGTTAAGGAAAGAGTTAGATTGGTGTTATGAATTTGCAAATGGAATCCTTGAATTATTTTGGGTTTCCTGCTTTTGGATGATGAAACACAAAAGGGATCAGTTCTGTGTCATCATGCTTTCACTTACTGACCGATTGGAATATGATGCACACATCCTTTCAAACACTCTAGTATTTGTTTCAAGACGTTTGGTTAGCATTGCATTATGTCTTAAACATTTCAAATTATGTTTTATGTTTTCATTGAAAAATTATTACTTGCTTTCACAAAAAGAATAAATCTTTAACTGATATCAAATTAGTCGATGCAATTGACCTGTAAGAACATTGATGACTTGTGGAAAAGGTTTGTATTTGATAATGTGAATGGAAGCCAGAAAGTTCTTGTTTGAAGGTTTTGCATTTATCCATCGCGCAAAAGCTATTGAAAGTCACATATACTCATTGTACAAGGTCAACAAATGTGTTGCAGCAATGTTTCTGTTCTGTAAGATCATTTACATATTGTGCACAGCAATGTTTCTATTCTCTAAGACCATATACATATTGTGCACAGCAATGTTTATGTTCTCTAAGACCAATATACTTATTGTTAAATACATGTGTCACATTAATATTTGTGTTCTCTAGGTTAATTGTACAAGGTCAAAGGTGTCACAGTTGTGATTCTGTTCTGTTAGATCAAATACTATTTATGCAAAGCCATGTTTCCATTCGGTAAAGACCATATAAATATTGAGTAATACATATGCCACATTAACATTTTATTTCACTAAGTTTATTGTACAAAGTTAACAGTTATGATTCTGTATATTATCATATTATTGTGCAAGGTCAATACATGTGTCACAGTAATGTTGCTGTTCTGTAAGACAATATATTTATTGTGCAAGGTCAATACATGTATCACAGTAATGTTGCTGTTCTGTAAGACAATATATTTATTGTGCAAGGTCAATACATGTGTCGCAGTAATGTTGCTGTTCTGTTAGGCCATATTTCATTGTTCTGTTAGACCATATGATTCTTTTCTGTAAGATTATATGTTGCTGTACTTTAAGACCATATACTTATTGTGCAAGGTCAATACATGTGTCACAGAACTGTTTCTGTTCTGTAAGAGATTGGTCAACTAAACATGATCCTTGTAATGAGTACATTTAATTTCTATGGCTTTGCTTTGACCTTTCTGAAACGTATGTCTCTGGTAAGACATAAAACACAGACTGAAGTCAGTTCCTTCTCTTCATGTATATGCTTAAAGCCTGTGTTTGCTTATCAGTACTCATTATCTATGGCTGTTACCACACTGTATATATCACAAGTAACGTTTGGCATAGAGCACATAGAAACTCATTAGTTTGGTGAAAGTTGTTACCCCTGCATTTATAGTTAACACTGGCTGCTGGAACAAATGCATTGGAATCCTTTCTCCATCATCTGTCTGTCACAATTTCACTTACCAACATATTTGCAGGATACACTTGTGTTTCTTTGAACACTTGTCCAGCCTCTAAAAATATTTACTGAATCAGCTGCTGTATTTAGAACTGAATCTACTGATTTCACCTGTTGAGTATACAATGAATATAGTCAGAGCTTGATTTTTTCATCTGAATTATATATATATAATATATATGTTACCTTATTTTCTCCTATACCCAACTTAACCCTTTCCCACATACAACAAATCTGCAGCAGATGACTTTAAAAATATGTTGGAAAAAGTATTGAAACTCTATATAAAGGGTGTACAATAATTGAATAGAGTTGTAAACATTTTGGTAAAAGAAGAAATTGCTCCTTTTGAACAATTTCTCCTTTTGCCCCAATATTTTAAAAAGTCGTCTGCTGCGTGGTGTGTCAGAAAGGGTTAAACAAGTTAGCTTACAATGTAGAAATGGATTAAACTGCACACTTAGTGTTTAGATGATGGTTGTTTGTGGAAAGTTAAATATTTCTAGTCTGAAGTAGATGAAGATTTTTAAAACACTGTTTTCAAAAATTCATTTGCAGCAGAAGCAAAAAAAGGAATCTGTGTCAAGCAAAGGATTCAGAAGCTTAAACTTTCCCCCCTTAGAGCCACTCTTGGATGCCTCTGCAGCAGACGACGTTTGGAAACATAATGAGGAATCCGCTGTGGTCGAGTGGTTAGCGTCGGGGATTTCGAAACCGGGTGTCCCGGGTTCGATCCCCAGTTGCGGCACCTTGGGCAAGGCACATTTTCTAGCCTAGTACTGGTTTGTTTACCCAGGGATCATGAATAAGTGAACTGTCGCCGTGATATAACTGAAATATTGTTGAAAGCGGCGTAAAACCCCAATAAATTAATAAATAAAAAAAAATTGGAAACATAAAAAACAATTTCTTTATTTGCCACAATGTTTTCAAGTTTTTTTAATAACTAAACTTTCCGTTATAGAGATTTTTACAGTTAGATACGACAATTCTGCAGCAGTTGACTTTGAACATATTTTGTCAAAAAATAGAAAATCTCTATAATTGAATGGATAACCTATGACTAAAAGTGGAAAACATTGTGACAAAAGGAGAAATTGCTGGTTTTGAGCAATTTCTTCTTTTGTCACTATGTTTTCAAAAAGCTGTCTGCTGCAGAGGCGTCAGAAAGCGTCTATATGAGGGAAAAGGTTAAGGATGTTACTGACGACTCTTGAGGGCTTAGAGGTGGGGGGGTTTCATTGATTCTGAAAGCTTGATGCACCTTATGTTTCTGGGGATTCATTGGCTCTTCATTGGTTCTGAAAGCTTGATGCACCTTATGTTTCCGCTTCATTGCTGAAATGCATGGGAAGTTAGTGTAGGCATGCAGAATGCTAGTTTACTTATGTAATACATTTTTTTTATACAGAATAGCATTCGGCTGCTCTACATCGTAAAATAGGTGTTGAAATCATACTGGGGAGATATTGCTCAAAGAGCAATGTTACATTTTTCCCGTACTGTTTTCAATTCTGTCTCGTAGATAATCAAAGCACTACCAGAGATTTTAGAAAACTAATGAAAGCAAACATATTGTTATCATATTTATAAGGTAAACAGATTAAGTACACTAAGTAACAACCATGCTACAAGAGGAGTTATTGTTATAAACCTTCCCTGATACAAACAAAATTTGCAGCAGGCAACTTTCTAAACCATTTTCTGAAAAAAGCAATAGCTTGTTTTCATACCCCCTTCAAAGAAAAGGGGGTATATAGGAGTCACTGTGTCGGGCTGTCTTGTCTGTCTGTCGGTCGGAAGCCATATTTTGTCCGGCCTATTTCTTACAAACCACTGGGTGGAATTCAATAACATTTTACATGAAGCTTCTATACCAAGAAAAGATGTACATATCCTAAAGGGGTTACAATTGCATGTTATTTTACAGAGTTATGGCCCTTTTACTTATTAAGTTATGGTGTAGGTCAAGGTGCTGTTTAGGGGGTATTTATCATCTTCAGTAATAGTTATAGTTTTCTCCTTTTCCAATGTTTTAAACTCTTATCAAAACTGTACTGCAAAATATCCGGATGTTACAATTTTTTATCTCTGCAATCTTAAATGTCATATCAGAGAGAAGGTTAATCCTGTTTGACACAACTACAGCAGGCCACTTTTGAAAAAAATATTGTGACAATATAGACGCATCTGCAGCAGATGACTTTGGAAAACATTGTGACAAAAGGAGAAATTGCTCAAAATGAGCAATTTCTCCTTTTGCCACAATGTTTTCAATTTTTTTTCAGTAATTATACCTACAATTATAGAGATTTTTCCTATTTTTGAGTAGACATTTCCAAAGTCGTCTGCTGCAGATTTGCTGTATATGGGAAATGGTTAAGAAGCTTTCTGGCGCCTGTACAATAGACACGTATTGAGAAACATTGTGGCAAAAGGAGAATACACTTATAATGAGTATTTGTTCCTTGTTATACACCCTTATGAACATGGGCTGTATTATGGGTACACTAGCAGCAGGCTGCATCTTTATGTTATCCTCTTTTTAAGTCTTAACAGTTATCCAGCCATTCTTCACCAAACTTGTTTAACCCTTTCCCTCATATAGACGCTTTCTGACGCCTCTTTCTGACGCCTCTGCAGCAGACGGCTTTTTGAAAACATAGTGACAAAAGAAGAAATTGCACAAAACGTGCAATTTCTCCTTTTGCCACAATGTTTTCTACTTTTAGTCATAGGTTATCCATTCAATTAAGGAGATTTTCTATGTTTTGACAACATATGTTCAAAGTCAACTGCTGCAGAATTGTTGTATGAGGGAAAGGGTTAACATGTGTGTTGGTTTATTGTCTGGGGCCAAGTTGTTTAACCATCCAAATCATGCAAAGCACTTTTGGATTATAGCCCTTGAATTATCAAAACTTGGGCAAATTTGGCTTTGCCTACTTTATAAGTCAAACAGTTTTGATCTGATCTTCACCAAACTCGGTTAACATGGTTGTGGGCATAATGGTTGGGTCAAGTTTTATAACCAGCCAAATTGCCCAAGGTACCTTTGAAATATGACACTTGAATTATCAAAATATGGCTATATGAGCCCAGTTCGCTCTTTCTATGTTAAAGAATTATCATCAGATCTTCAACAGACTTGGGGAAAATGTTTATGAGCTTAATGTCTGGGTCAAGTTAGATAACCAGCCAAATCGCCAAAGGCAGTTTTTAATTATCCAAAATTTGTTTAACTAGGCCTTGTCAGATTTTCAACTTCCAACAGTTTTTATCCCATATTCATCAAACTTGCTGTTTATCTTTAAGGTCGTAAAACTTTGGCTGCGATAAAAAACAACTACTGACCAAATCACTATAGTCATCCCATAGTTGTTAGGCTTCTCTGACAAGAGTATATTGTGACTGTTTGGAACTCTTGTGCCAGAATGTATTCAAATGCTAATATCTTCATCTATAGAGATTTTCTACATTTTTTCATGTTATTTGTTTTAAAGTTGTCTGCTGCAGATTTGGTGTATGCGGCGAAGAGTTAAGCTAACAAATTTGAGTTATTGGCAATCAAGTCTGTTTATCTGTTTTATTAGGAAGAAGAGCGAAATGGTGATGTGAAAGATTCCCATTGGTTGAAGGAAGATAAAACCGCATATGTACCCCCCACCCTTCCAGAAAGAAGAGAAGAGGTAACATATTATTTCGTCTGCTTTGACAGAGTGACCATAGGGATAATATCAGATCTGTCTGCAAGTCTTCTATCACTGTTTTCATTGAATGACCGACTAATTGTCTGTTTCCATGTTCATGTTACGATGTATGCGTATGTACAACAAACGTCGGCTGTCCCGTTTTCATGTCTGGTATATCTCTGCAACAGAGGTATTATTATCAGTTAGATCAAGACTCCAACTTTTTTTTACTGAGTTGTGGACATTCAGTTTCATCATTTATCTTTTTCAATTCCAGGTAAATGTCTTTTAATTTGAATTTAATGGTAAAAATGAATTTGTTCTGCTTTTTGTGTTGACAGGAAGATTCCAAAATTTGGTCTTGGTAGTTTCTTAACTCCTTAGTCCTTCAACTGATATAATATAATTAACCAGGTTTTTAACATAGTTGAAGCATCAGACTTTCGGTGTCAAACTCGCCTATAAAACTGAATATCTTTAGTAATGGTTGACATATTGTAATCAAAGTTGGTTTGTAGAAAAAGTTTATGGAGACCTTTCATGATCTATAAAGCGATCATGTTTGGGGCCCATAGGGTCAAGGTCAGTAGGAAAACGGTTGAAATGGAATGTCTTTAGGTGCGGTTGACATATTGTAACCAAAGTTGGTATGTATAAAGAGTTTATGGAAATCTTGAATGGGATTGCGTTAGGGGCCCCTAGGGTCAAGGTTGCTGTAACTTAAAACAGAAAAACGGTTGAAACTCAATTCTTTAAAAACAAGTGATTTATTATTTTGAAATCCTGGTTTTGTCGCATTGCTGCCTTTCTTGTTTAGCTTTTTTGTGAAAAGGTAGCTTTCGTGTTTTTGGAGAAATTAATGTCAATTTGTTTTGATGTATGCTCATGTTTATATTTCAGAAACCTCCACATTCTATACCAGTAAGACCATCTGATCCTCCAACAGGTAAGATTCATTATCCCTTTCCCACATGCATTGAGATTCATTGGCAACAGTCAACTTTTTAACTCTATTTAATCATTATCGTCTCGCCTCAACGAGCAAGTGGAGGCAAAACCAAGTTGTTACTTTTCTGGAGACGACAGCGTAAGTCGTCAAGTTCAACTTAAAGTTCTGTTTATTTACTTGAAGCTCACGCTCAGGGTGAGTTATTATGATCACCTTGTGTCAGGCTTCCAACTGTCAACATCTTCCCCTCGGTTACCAGTTGGTCAATTGGGATGAAATCTCAAAGCAAGCATCCTCTCAATAAGCTCACCAAAATTACTTCATTTTTTTAGCTACATGCAGAATTATGGTTTCAATGGCAACTGAAAGAAACTCATAGTGATTGTGGGAAAACAAAGCTGTCAGGTTGCTGGCTGTTTTGCCCTATAATCAACCAGCTCCAAAAGTATCTTGCTGATTTCCAAATAAATTTGTAGAAATGTTTCTAGTGTGACCCTCAATGAGATTTCTTCAAACCATGGTAAAAATATATGACTTCCAGGAGGCGGATCTGATATGCATCATCATTATGGCTATATATTTTCATATAATTGTGTAGACATGTTCCTTAAGTGACCCTCTACCTGATTCCTTTAGGTTACAATACACCAAATAAATTCCTTCTTTGTTTCCATGTAAATCGACCAGTTTCAGTCCTCAATTGTCACACTTTCTAAGCGTTTTTCATGTATAACACCATATATCATTAAAAAAGAGTTACCTCACAGCTTTAAATAATCCAAAGAAAAAATGGGGGGTCATGCATTATGCAAGAAAGAACTCGCCAGGCGAAAATGGTTACCGTCATTTTAGACCAAATCGGGCCCGGACAGAACCGGTGTTTAGCATTCTCTACTTTCACTTTCAAACAAGGTCAAAATACTAAAAGTGATCAAATCAATCATTTCCAGTGCATCCTATACACATTCACAATGCATTTAAACTCAATGTCATATATTCAATGCATTCTGGTCTATGGTATACACTCATTTTTCTATACAAACAAATGTTTTTTAAGGGAATATTTGGGTGTAGATCAGCAAGTCAGCGGATGTGTTTGGCATAATTTGACCTTTAAGTCATGTTGATTGGTCATAAGACTTGGCCAACAGGGAATGGGGCTGTTTATCCCTTTATGCCCAGAGTGAAAGATTTAGAAAATGATCTCCTAAGAAAGTAAATGTCTCTTTGGTGACGTTCTATCGGTTTAAAATTAATTTGACAAAATGCATACAACATAGGATTGGGTTATATCTCCTTGTTGTAGTGGGGCTATACTGGTCAACCTGGACCTCTTGGATTAGCTTACCTGACAGCAAACTGAGTTGTGATTGACATGTCAAATCACATTGCATAACTCATTTAAACGATCCAGGGCCAGCAATAAGTACAATTGATAGGGCTTTCGAATTTAGATCACAATTACATCTCATGCCTAGTATGCAAAGTGTTTTTTTAAATGTTCCTTAGATGACTCTCTTCGAGTTTCCTTCCAGCCATGTTTTTAGAGAACCATGTTGATCCATGTCAGATATCAAATAATTTGGCAGCAGTCTTATCCATGACCTTAAGATGTGTAGTGCAGAAAAGAAAAAGGGTGTTTGATTCAAGGTCAGG
This sequence comes from Serripes groenlandicus, assembly GCA_031761405.1. NCBI lineage: Eukaryota > Metazoa > Mollusca > Bivalvia > Cardiida > Cardiidae > Serripes > Serripes groenlandicus. Next base: position 64,971,544 of record JASEVX010000005.1, on the reverse strand, counting down.
GTCACGGTTTCTTAAAAGACATCACAGATTTGGCAGATGTATCAACCATGATCAGGATTTATCAAGGCCACTGTTTCTTAAAAAAAAGTACAAAGAAAGCTCTAATACCTTGGCAAAAGTGTCACATGACCTCACCAGCTGTTAATGGAACCAAAATGATCAGGACTTGGTTGCTATTTTCTAAACTTAAACAGAAATGTTTTTGTAAAAACCAAGTTTGTTTCAGTTATTTTCCCTGAAAATGAACTCATTGAAAAGAAATTTGTTTTCAACATTAAAGGGTCTTTTTGAAGCAGCCCCGATTGGTTAAAGAATAAATCATATTGAAAACATGGTTTTGTTGGCGTTACTATGTCTTGTAATCAAACGTTTTCAAAGCATATTTTCAAAGCACAAGATTCTTAGTATATGTACTGAATTTTGTATACCGGTAATAAATTGTAGTTTAACCTTGTTTCATATCATAAACTGTTTGATCTTGTCAACTGTTTTTGTTTACCAGGATATTTAGATCAGTCAATATTGTGTGTGCGGGTTATTGTTTATGTATTTGTTTGTTTCAGTGTCACCTGGCTGGAATGTGTGCGGGTTAATGTTTATGTATTTGTTTGTTACAGTGTCGCCTGGCTGGAATGTGTGCGGGTTGATGTTTATGTATTTGTTTGTTACAGTGTCACCTGGCTGGAATGTGTGCGGGTTATTGTTTATGTATTTGTTTGTTACAGTGTCACCTGGCTGGAATGTGTGCGGGTTATTATGTCTCCCCCATTACATGGGGGTGACATATTGTTTTTGCCTGTTCCGTCCGTCCTTCCGTCCGTCCTTCCATCCTTCCGTCCGTCCTTCCGTCTGTCACACTTGTTTCCGCTCAATAACTGAAGAACGCTTGGGCGTAGGAACTTCATACTTGGTATGCAGGTTGGTCATGACCAGTAGCTGACCCCTATTGATTTTGATAACAGAAGGTCAAAGGTCAAGGTCATGGTGACCTTGTGAGGTAAAAAATGGTTTCCGCTCAATAACTGAAGAACGCTTTGAGGTCAGTACCTCTAAAGTCAAGGTCACAGTGACCATGAGCTTGAAAGGTCACAGTGACAATGAGCTGCCTTGTGAGGTAAAAAATGGTTTCCGCTCAATAACTGAAGAACACTTTGGCTGAGGAACTCCATACTTGGTATGCAGGTTGGCCATGCCTAGTAGAAGACCCCTATTTATTTTGAGGTCAGTACGTCTAAAGTCAAGGTCACAGTGACCATGAGCTTGAAAGGTCACAGTGACCATGAGCTTGAAAGGTCACAGTGACAATGAGCTGATAAATAGTTTTTGCTTGGGCCCAGGAACTTCATACTTGATGTGCAGGTTGGTCACCACCAGCAAATGACCCCTATTAATTTTAAGGTCAAAGGTCAAGGTCACAGTGGTCAAGGTCACATCCGTCACACTTGTTTCCGCTCAATAACTGAAGAACACTTGGGCATAGGATCCTCATACTTGGTATGCAGGTTGGTCATGACCAGTAGATGACTCCTATTGATTTTGATGTCAGAAGGTCAAAGGTCAAGGTCATGGTGACCTTGTGAGGTAAAAAATGGTTTCCGCTCAATAACTGAAGAACGCTTGGGCCGAGGAACTCCATACTTGGTATGCAGGTTGGCCATGCCCAGTAGAAGACCCTATTAATTTTGAGGTCAAAGTCAAGGTCACATTGACCTTGAGCTGAAAGGTCACAGTGACAATGAGCTGAAACATTGTTTTTGCTTAATAACTGTAGAATGCTTTGGCCATGGAAGTTAATACTTGGTGTGCACGTTGGTCACCACCAGTAGATGACCCCTATTGATTTTGAGGTCACTAGCTTAAAGGTCAAAGTCATGGTAACCTTCAGCTGAAAAATGGTTTCCTCTCAATAACTAAAGAATGCTTATGTTGAGGAACTTCATACCTGGTGTGCAGGTTGGTCCTAACCAGTAAATGACCTTTATTGAATTTGTTTGATTTTGAGGTCACAAGGTCAAATGTCGAAGGTCACGGTAACCTTCAGCTGAAAAATGTGTGTTACTCAATAACTCAAGAACGCTTATACCCAGGTACTTCATACTTGGTGTGCAGCTTGGTCTTAACCTGTAGATGACCCCTTTTGATTTTGATGTCAGTAGGTCAAAGGTCAAGGTCGCGGTGACCTTTGGCTGAAAAATGGTTTCCGCTCAATAACTGAAGATTGCTTGGGCCCAGGACCGTCATACTTGGTGTGCAGGTTGGTCACCAGCAGCAAATGGCCCCTATTGATTTTGAGGTCACTAGGTCAAAATACCAAGGTCATAGTAACCCTCAGCTGAAAAATGGTTTCCGCTCAATAACTGAGGATTGTCACTGTTGCTTCATCTCCAGTCCAAAACTAAACAATTCATCTCCATCATTTCTTTTCCTCCCCTACGACCACACAAATGGGGAGACAAGCGCTTTTTCAAAAAAGCAATCTCTAGTTGTTTATGTATTTGTTTGTTACAGTGTCACCTGGCTGGAATGTGTGCGGGTTATTGTTTATGTATTTGTTTGTTACAGTGTCACCAGGAATACAGCTGGCCATTGAGGAGTTGAAACGTGAAATCGGTGATCTTAAAACAAACACTGTAACTAAATCAGCTTTCAATGAACTAAAGGCAGATAATGAAAAACTGAGACAAGAACTCGATAGTGTGAAAGCCAATTACTCGCGCAGGTTAAAAGATATCATGGCGGAGGTTGACGACGAAAAGAAGATCCGGTTATCAACGCAAGTGGAGATAGAACGAATAAGGAAATTGGTGGCCGAGTCTCATGTGTGATAATTTGTACAGATAAAACGTCATTTCGGATTAGATTAGATTAGGGAGTTGTTTAGATACAATGATGAATTTAGTCATTCCAGTAGAGTGAACAAATCTATAAACTAGAAGATGGCAAGTAAAGAGGTATCCGACCCCCTACTGTTCTCTTGCTACTTTATTAACCTTGTGGCTTTGGTACTCAAAGATGGTCCTTTTGTGTACTCACAACGTAGGGTTAAGAGATCAAATAGGGTTAACATTATTTCCTACAAGCAGACACATTTTGATGCATCTGCAACAAATAAGTTTGGAAAAACACTTTGGCAAAACGAGAAATTTCTCTGTTTGATACATTTTCGACTGTATTCAGCAATTGCTCTTTCATTAACAGAGGATAAATGAAAAGTATCATCTTGGAAATTTGAAATTGAATTTCTTATTTTTTAAAACATTGAAAACTAGAGAAATTGCTCATTTTGAGTAAATTCTCCAGTTTGCATAATATGTTTATAAATGTTCTGCTGTCGAGGCACCACAAGTGTTTTATCTATCAAGGAAGGGTTAATGTTAACCATGGATGACCGATGCAAAACAGTTCTAATTATACTTATAATGTGTTAACTTTTTCTCTGACATGTTGTTTGTAGATTTTCCAAATTTGGAAAAAAAATGTTGAAAGCAAACGAAAGTCTAAAGTTGTGAAAGTTAGTTGAGACTGAGAAGAAAACATTATGGGAAAAAGGAGACATTACTCCAAATTGTTTGAAGGTGTGTGCTGCATGGAGATGAAGACATCTGCATTAGTTAACAGGTTAACAGAAAGTGTATTTCTTAAAGCTATTTTGTTTTTTTGCCTTTCATGCGTTTTAAAAAGACATCGTTATGTATTTAAATATGCATTAGGTTCTGGTTGAAGTGGATCGAATGAAACACATGGCATTCCATCAGTTATTTTTTATGAATGAGTATTTTTACATATATGGCTTGAACACAGTGGAGCCAATATCATTCATGACAATACTATACAATACATTGTTATCATAAACAAAGGGAAAGAAAATAGTTACAAAACTTATCAACATAATTATGTTATAGTAATATCAATGTTGTATAATAAACTGTTTACCTGTATTCAGTCGTCGGCTTCAAAAAATTCCGAGAAATAACCCTGTTTATCTTAAAAAGAGAAAGCGTTACTGTGAACCAGAGTTAAAAACAATGCTGGAAAATAAGAATTTACTCCTTTCAAATGTCATCTGTGTAGGGTGGTAAGGTTTAACCCTTTCCCACGTACAGCCAATCTGCAGCAGACGACTTTGAAATCATCTCAACAATAATATGGAAAATCTCCCTAAATGAAGACATACTTATTGAATAGAGTTGAAAACATTGTGTCAAAAGGAGAAATTGTTTGTTTTGAGCAATTTCTTCTTTTGTCACAAAGTTTTCAAAAGTCGTCTGCTGCAGAGGCATCAGAAAGCGTCTATATGAGGGAAAGGGTTAATACATAGGCGCTGTAAAATCATCTTGCAATCAGATGTTGGTACAATTGTGTTCTGCCAGTTTTTAGCTCACCTGAGCTTTGCTCAAGGTGAGTTGTTGTGATTGCCTTTTGTCCGGCGTCCGGCGTCCGTCGTGCGTCAACTTCTTCTCCTCAGTAACCAGTGGGTCAATTTGGATGAAACTTCACAGAAAGCATCCTCTCAATGACCTCACCAGAATTCCTTCAAATTTTTGGGATCCATGCAAAATTCTGGTTTCCATGGCAACGAAACCGAAAAAGCTTCAAAATTCTTCTTCTCCGAAACTGGTTGGCAGATTTTCAAATAATTTTGTAGAAATGTTCCTTAGATGACCCTCTATCAGATTCCTTCAAGCCATGTTGATTGGTCGAAAAACATGGCCGCCAGGGGGGGCGGGGCTATTTTGCCTTATATGGTTATAGTGAAAACTTAAAAAATCTTCTCCTCCGAAAGTGTCAGGCCGATTTTCAAATAATTTTGTAGAAATGTTCCTTGGGTGACCCTCTATCAGATTCCTTCAAGCCATGTTGATTGGTCGAAAAACATGGCCGCCAGGGGGGCGGGGCTATTTTGCTTTATATGGCTATAGTGCAAACTTAAAAATCTTCTCCTCCAAAAGTGTCAGGCCGATTTTCAAATTATTTTGTAGAAATGTTCCTTGGGTGATCCTCAATCAGATTCCTTCAAGCCATGTTGATTGGTCAAAAAGCATGGCCGCCAGGGGGCGGGGCTATTTTGCCTTTTATGGCTATAGTGAAAACTTAAAAAATCTTCTCTTCAATAAGTGTCGGGCCGATTTTCAAATAATTTTGTAGAAATGTTCCTTGGGTGACCTTCTATCAGATTCCTTCAAGCCATGTTGATTGGTCGAAAAACATGGCCGCCAGGGGGCGGGGCTATTTTCCTTATATTGCCAAAGTGAAAACTTAAAAAATCTTCTCCTCCGAAAGTGTCAGGCTCATTTTCAAATAATTTTGTAGAAATGTTCCTTGGATGACCCTCTATCAGATTCCTTCAAGCCATGTTGATTGGTCGAAAAACATGGCCGCCAGGGGGGGGCGGGGCTATTTTGCCTTATATGGCTATAGTGAAAACTTAAAAAATCTTCTTCTCCGAAAGTGTCAGGCCGATTTTCAAATAATTTTGTAGAAATGTTCCTTGGATGACCCACTTTCAGATTCCTTCAAGCCATGTTGATTGGTCAAAAAACATGGTCGCCAGTGGGCAGGGCTATTTTGCATTATATGACTATAGTGAAAACTTAAAAAATCTTCTCCTCCAAAAGTGTCTGGCAGATTTCCAAATAATTTTGTAGAAATGTTCCTAGGGTGACCCTCTATCAGATTCCTTCAAGCCAAGTTGATTGGTCGGAAACTATGACTGCCAGGGGGCGGGCCTTATATAGCTAAAGTTAAAAAAAATAATCAGGTGAGCGATTCCAGGGCCATCATGGCCCTCTTGTTTTATATGAAATTTTCATAAGAGTTGACTGCCTTGAAAACATCTTGGAAAAATATTGGAAAAATATTGTTGTACTCAGAGATGAAGACATTGTAGGAAAAGAAAACATTTCTCATTTCGAAAAAATGATTGTGTGTCAAAACTGTGCATTAACATGAACATCTCTGTAAATGAAAGTTTAATAATTTAATAGAGTTGAAAACATTTTGGCAAAAGGAGAAATTGATCACAATTATTATGAGCAATTCCTCCTTAACCCTTTCCCTCATATAGACGCTTTCTGACGCCTCTGCAGCAGACAGCTTTTTGAAAACATAGTGACAAAAGAAGAAATTGCTCAAAACAAGCAATTTCTCCTTTTGCCACAATGTTTTCTACTTTTAGTGATGGGTTATCCATTCAATTATAGAGATTTTCTTTTTTTTGACAAAATATGTTCAAAGTCGTCTGCTGCAGAATTGTCGTATGAGGGAAAGGGTTAAGCCACAATATTTTCAAAAGTTGTCTTCTGCAGAGGCATCTAAATACATCTTTATACGGGAAAGGTTTATAATTTATTAAATTTCTGTATGTATACTACTATAAAATGATAAAAATAGTAATGATTACTTCTATAAATTGTGATATAAAGAGGAAAGTTTGTACACTATATACTACTACCATTTCAATTTTAGTGATACAAAGTGTGACCGCTGTTATAAGTTGCACCATGGGCAATGTGTTCCCTATTCTGAACTCTTTCCTGGATAATGATGACATTTGATGCTTCTGCAGCAGACACGATATTAAAACATTTCTTCTCAACAATCTTAATTACTGATTTCCTGGGAGTTACATTCTTTTCCTCAGATATTTCGAAAGTTGACAACTTAACAGTCATACCCAGTAAAAATTTAATCAAATTAACAGAGGATATAGATTTTTGAATTTCATAGGTTTTCAAAGTCTTTCTTCTTTTTAGCTCCACTGGCTGAAAGCCAGTCGAGCTTATGTCATGGCGAATTGTCCGGCGTGCGTGCGTGCGTAAACTTTTTCCTTTAAACGACTTCTTCTCACTAACCACTTGGCCAATTTGGTTGAAACTTCATAGGAAGCATCCTCTCAATGTCCTCTCTTAAATTCCTTCAATTTTTTTTTATCCATCCATAATTCTGGTTTCCATGGCAACCAAAAGAAAAAAAGGGTGAAAACTTAAAAAATCTTCTTCTCTGAAAGTGTCAGGCCGATTTTCAAATAATGTTGTAGAAATGTTCCTTGGGTGACCCTTTATTAGATTCCTTCAAGAAATGTTGATTGGTCGAAAAACATGGTCGCCAGAGGGCGGGGCTATTTTGCCTTATATGACCATAGTGAAAACTTAAAAAATCTTCTTCTCCGAAAGGGTTCAGCCGATTTTCAAATAATTTTGTAGAAATGTTCATTGGGTGACCCTCTATCAGATTCCTTCAAGCCATGTTGATTGGTCGAAAAATATGGCCGCCAGAGGGCGGGGCTATTTTGCTCTATATGACCATAGTGAAAATTTAAAAAATCTTCTTCTCCGAAAATGTTAAGCAGATTTTCAAATAATTTTGTAGAAATGTTCTTTGGGTGACCCTCTATCAGATTCCTTCAAGCCATGTTGATTGGTTCAAAAATATGGCCGCCATGGGGTGGGGCTATTTTGCCTTATATGGCTATTGTGAAAACCTAAAAAATCTTCTTCTCCGAAAGTGTCAGGCCGATTTTCAAATAATTTTGCAGAAACATTCCTTGGGTGACACTCTACAAGATTCCTTTAAGCCATGGTGGTTGGTAAAAAATATGGCCACTAGGGGGCAGGGCTGTTTGGAGATTTGATTTTTGCCTTATGGCCGTGGAGCGATACTGGCCCTCTTGGGCCTCTTGTTCAAATGTCTCCTGCTGCAAAGACATCATGATTTATCTCTGAGACTGGTATTACCTCGGGAACTTGCCACACTTTTACATAGATAATTTTAGATCTGACCAAATTGATTAAGATGATTATACATTGTCTATTATTGTTTGACCCTTTCCCACATGCTGGCAAGTTTTGAAAATGTTTTCTTGTTCAATTATATTTTCATTTATAGAGATTTTTCCTTTTTTTGCATTTATATGTTCAGTCTAGTTGTTTATGTGGAAAAGTGTTAAGGGACTCGCCGTTTCAATGAAAAGAGGTGAAAACATTGTGGCAAAATATGAAATGGCTCATTATGAGCAATTTCTTCTTTTTTCCATACTGTTTTCAAAAGTCGTCTGCATGTGAGGAAAGGATAATTATGCAGAAACCTGCTTTTTTTTTAGGGAGGTGTTTATGTCAGTGGACTCATTAAACCTTTCCTCCATATAGACACTTTCTGACGTCTCTGCAGCAGACAGCTTTTTGAAAACATGGCAACAAAAGAAGTTAAAAACGAGAAATTTCTCCTATTTGTAACCATGTTTTCACCTCTATGTAATTATTGTACTTTCATTTAAAAGGGAGTTGCCAAATTTTCGGGTTTGATTTCAAAGTCGTCTGCTGCAGGGTTGTAGTGTGTGGGAAAGAGCCAATAGTTTTCATTCTGTAACTGTTTTCTGTTTTGATATTTGTTTCAGATATTGTTTTACATATGATTTTGTTCCTTAACAGTGAGTGGAAAGAAAAATGAGATGTTGGAGGCATGTTGATGGTTAAACTTTCCCACACAATGACAAATCTGCAGAAAATGACTTTGAAAACATCTATACAAAATAAGGAAAAATCTCTGTAAAAATGCAGCAGTTTCTCCTTTTGCCTCAAAGTTTTCTAAAGTCATCTGCTGCGAATACGTCAAAATGAGTGCAGGTGGGAAAGGGTTATGTTTAACATCTATATTATTGCTTGTTATGCATAAGATCTTTAATATTATATTAATCCTTTCCCACATATAGACACTTTCCAAGGCATCAGCAGCATTTGATTTGAAAAAACTTTACGTATAAAGGAGAAAATGCTCATAATGAGCAATTTTCCCTTTAGACACAATTTGTTATATGTGATAGAAACATTTTTAGAGACTGAGGAAACAATGTGTGTAAAAGAAATATGGGTTCATTTTGACTATTTTCTTTTATTACCACAATGGTGCACAATATCACTATCATTGGGGGATGTATTTTACTCCATCATGAAATAGTTTGCTTATGACATTTGAATTCTGAGATGAGCATTTTCTCCTTTTCCCCACCAGTTTCATATATAGTGAGTTTCCATGTCTGCTACATTGTGTTTAGCTCACCTGAGCATGCAGTGCTCTAGGTCGGTTATTGTGATCTCCCTTTGTCAGTCAACAATTTCTCCTCTGTAACCAGTGGATCAATTGGTATGAAACTTCACAGAAATCATCCTCTCAATGTCCTCACCAAAATTCCTTCCTTTTTTTTTTTATCCATGCAGACATCTGGTTTCCATTGCAACCAAAAGAAAAAAACTTTTCAAAATGTTCTCCTCCCAAACCAGTAGACAGAGTTGTTTTGCCTTATTTGGCTTTAATAAGAAACTTGAAAAATCTTTCATTTCAAAAAGTATCTGATCAATTTCCAAATAATTTTGTAGAAATGTTCCTTGGGCGACCCACTATCAGATTCCTACAAGCAATGTTGATGGGTAATAAAACAAGACTGTCAAGGCTGGGACTGTTTTGCAATATATTTAAAAAATCTTCTTCGCTGAAAGTATTTGGCCGATTTTGAAAATAGTTTTGTTGAAATGTTCCCTGGGTGACTCGCTACAAGATTATCTAAAGCCATATTGATTGGTAAAAAACCGCATGTTTTACCCTTTATGCGCCGAGTTTAGAAAATGGTTTCCTTAGAAAATAAATGTCTGATATTGAAATACTAACTGGTACATAAACATTTCTTTGGTTATTTCACTCTGTGGACGTAGAGCTATTCTGGTCTTCTTGGGCCTCTTGTATAAACTTGCTTGACCGCAAAATCCGTTATTGTGGACGGCATGACAAATCACATCGTATAACACAGATGAGCGATCTAGGGCCATTATGGCCCCTTTGTTTGTATTTTAGAAAGGGTTAAAACTATCCGAGCAGGTTTATAGGGATAGTTCCACTGGTAAAGTGTAAAGTTTAGCATAGTGACAACTGTAAGGTACCAGACAGGCATTTGGTGCCATGAGTTACCAACCAGCCATATCAGAAAGGAAGCCATTGACAACCCTGGAATTACACCCCCCTCTTCATTGTTTGTACTATTTTTCTTCTATTCAACAGTTCATATTGTTTTTGTTTTTTTGTTTTCATGAATGACATAGCATATTATACATTAATTTAATTTAAGAATTTTATTTTGGGAAAAGTGGAGGAAATATTTACCTTGGCTCACTTCCGCGGTAAAGGGGTTGTGTTAATATATAAATTTTACAATTTCACTTAAAAAACGTATAATGTATCAACTTCTACAAGCTTAGCCTTTTCCCACCTGCAGATGTATTTTGACACACAAACAGCATACAACTTTTGAAAACGTTGTGGTAAAGAAGAAATTGCTCATCATCAGCAATTCCTGCTTCTGCCACATAGGTTTCAACTCTTTCAATAAGTTAAGTTTCGTTAAACCTTTCCCTCGTACGACAATTCTGCAGCAGACGACTTTGAACGTATATTGTCAAAAAATGGAAAATCTCAATAATTTAATGGATAACCTGACAAAAAGTGGAAAACATTGTGGCAAAAGGAGAAATTGCACGTTTTGTGCAATTTCTTCTTTTGTCACTATGTTTTCAAAAAGCCGTCTACTGCAGAGGCCTCAGAAAGCATCTGTACGAGTCAAAGGGTTAATTTAATAGAGATCTACCTCAGTTGACCACAATGTTTTCATTAAACTCTATTCAATAAGTTTGCATTCATTAATATAGATTTACCACAAGTATGCCTAAATGTTTTCAAGGACGTCTGCAACTATTAACTAAATGCATCATCTTCTTCGAGCTTGAGTATATTAGACATTAGAAATATATTTATGTTATATTGTCGGCTTCAATGAAAGCAAATTTATCTAAAGCATAATCACTTCCAACTTTTACATGTCAGTTTGCAGAAGGTAAACTAGTATTAGCACATGTATTTATTAACCCTTTCCCTGGTATAGACGCTTTCTGACGCCTCTGCAGCAGACGGCTTTTTGAAAACATAGTGACAAAAGAAGAAATTGCTCAAAACGTGCAATTTCTCCTTTTGCCACAATGTTTTTCACTTTTAGTAGGTTATCCATTCAATTATAGAGATTTTCTATTTTTTGACAAAATATGTTCAAAGTCGTCTGCTGCAGAATTGTCGTATGAGGCTAAGGGTTAACACATTCCCAATTGTAGAAACATGTTGACTCGTCCCAGCAGATAACTCAAAATGAGATATTGCTCATAATGAGATTTTTACCTTTTTTTTGCAAGATGTTTAAAAAGATGTATGTTGGAAAGGGATGATGACAATACTTTAACCCTTTCCCACATACAAACAATCTGCAGCAGACCACTTTGAAAACATCTAGGCAAAGTTATGAAAAATAATTTAAAGGGAAATAATTGAACAAATTTGAAAACATTATTGCAATTGAAAAATTGCTCAATGATTCCAAAAATTGTCGGCTACAAAGGAATCAAAACATGTCTACAGGTTGGAAAGGGTTAAAACCTGTTAGCTAAACTCCGAACTGTACCTTTAATAGATGAAATGGACTTCACCTGATGTCTGTGTCTCTTCTATGTGTTCATAGACAAGTGTATCATGTGCTTCTTTTATCTAACGTTCACAGACAAGTCATTTAGGCTTTCTTTTGTCTACACATTGCACCATTTGCTTATGTTGCTATCAATTTAGAAGAGCCAATCAGCTGGGAGCCTTATATTAAGAGAATCAGTTGTTTTCAGTTAAATTTGTCCCACTTACAACATCAACAGCAAATGACTTTAAAAGCATTAAACATATATATTAAATATGGAAAATTTCAATAGATGCCAATTCAATTTTTGAAGAGTTGAAATCATTGTGAATAAAGAAGAAATTGCTGATCATAAGCAATTTCTCATTTGACCATGTTGTTTTCAAAAGTCATCTGCTGTAGTAGTGTCAAGTTGTGTCTTGGGAATGAGTTGACACAATAAATTTGAGAGCTAATTGCCTTACTTGCTTGATTCATCCTTATTTTGTAAACTCTTGTATCATATGAATGGTAAGACACAAAGAATTATGCGTCTTTTTAATGGCTACCTTTTTCTGAATGAATTGTAATGATGTTTTTTTTAATGGAAATGAGCTGCCTACAGCTAAATGGGGTCTTGGTGAATCTCAGTTGTCAAATTACATGAAGATGATGGGCGTAAAGCTACTAGTGCTAACCCATATAGTTTTTTGTCAAAAGATACATCCTGAGGTTTATTAAACATAGGCAGACAAATCTGCAGCAGATGACTTCGAAAATATCTGATTAAAATATGGTTAAACTCTTTAAATACAAATTTAATCATTGAATAGAGTTGAAAACATTTAAACATTAAATGTTTTCAAAAGTCATGTGCTGCAGGGGCATCAGAAAGCATCTGTATATGGAAGGGATCATCAGTCTTCACTGCAACAAGACCCCATATATAATTGCATATGTATGTATGTGTTATCATTAAGATAGAATAAACAATTTAACCCTTGTCTAGCTGATTTAACCTGCATACAACAAATATCCAGAAGATGACTTTGAAATCAATTGTCAACGAATGTACATGTAGTTAATCTCAATAAATGAGTAGAATTAATTCCAGAAAATAACAGACGCGGTAAATTGTCAAAACGATCAACTTTATAAGCTTTGAGTACATTCTTATAGGATGCGTTTGCGAAATGTTTTATAATAAGAACCAATCATAAACATAGATATGCAGGCTGATGCGGGTCTTCAGTGGGTACAAAAGTATTTTCAGTTAATGTTTGCAATGATGAGGGTTGAATGAAGTGTATTAATTGTTATTCTCTATTGCTTAATTATAATTCTTTTAATGTGCATTCCATAATTGATTATGTATTAAACTATAACACATTTATTGCATGTATAATAAATAAGAAATACCATCTCATTGCTGTGTTTGTTATTATGGAAAGTTTACTGAAATCAGTTTGTCAGAACAGAGATGTTTATATGTCTCTGGTCAGAATGACATCAATATGTTATTCAGTGCTTATTATTACCTAAATTGTTTTACCCATTGTGTCAAATAAACTTGCAAATATGTGACATTGACCCCGGATGCATTCTGAAGGTGAATGTTAAGCTGGATTGTTGTCGCAGAACTTCAGCTGCAGAGGTTGCTCTTTCCCTGCCACCACCATGCTGTCTGACTGGTGTGCCATGTTGTTGAAACCTCGCCCAGGGGATCAAATATACGATGTATGCCAAGGACTTCACCAACCTGAGGATGCAGAGGTTGCTCTTTCCCTGCCACCACCATGCTGTCTGACTGGTGTGCCATGTTGTTGAAACCTCGCCCAGGGGATCAAATATACGATGTATGCCAAGGACTTCACCAACCTGAGGATGTGTAGCCCCTGCTTCCCCATCCATACTGTCGCCACATTTCTGCTTCAGATGAATGTCTTCTTGCCAAAGGTTATTGAGTTGAAGTAAGGAAAGACACCTTGCAGAAGTCGGTTACGTGTGCTCAAAACACCATGCAAATCGAGTGGTACATGCTTATTATTTTGTCAAAAAATAGAAATCTATAATTGAATGGATAACCTATGACTAAAAGTGGAAAACATTGGTTGCAAAAGGAGAAATTTCATCTTTTGTCACTATCTTTTCAAAAACCCGTCTGCTACAGAGGCGTCAGAAAGCGTCTATATGAGGGAAAGAGTCGTAAAAACTTGTGTGAAATTTGTGAACCATCAGAATCGTATCGATCAAATTTCACCAGGACCGCTGATCTCTGTCCCAGATTTCACATAAATTTGTTATGTTGCCATTGAAAACATTGTGGCAAAAGAAGAAGTAGCTCATAATGAATAATATATATAGTATAGTTCATAGAGATTTCCCATATGTTGGTCTTGATATTGTTTTTAAAGTCGTCTGCTACAGATTTGTTGAATTTGGGAAACGATTAACTTTACAATCTGGGATGTTGACAAAGATTAGCCTTGTAATAACCGACCATTTTTGGACCAATTTTGCAAATATAGTTAACCCTTTCCAACATAAAACAAATCTACAGCAGACGACTTTGAAAACGTCTAGGCAAAAAAGCACAGAAAATCCGTTTAAATGACGGAACAATACTTGAAATAGTTGAAAACATGGTGACAAAAGGAGAAATTTCTTCTTTTGTTGCCATGTTTTCAATGTTGCAGAGGCATCCGAACGGGTGAAGTGATTTTGGTTCGAACAATGTGTGTTTATGCAGGCAGTGAAGTAATTCTGGTTAGAACAATGTGTATAAATGGTTGTTATTCATGCAGGCAGTGACAACCTGTTGACCACTGGAACTGTCTTTGTGAAGCCTAAGCAACAATTTGTGCCGTCTTGATACTGTTGGCTGCCCGACTCAACATTTTCATCTTGATATACGTATACAAATTGGCTATAGACTCCCAAGACAATAATAGAGACCCTGGTCAGAGGTGCCGGCTGGCTTGGCTCTGTTCCAGCATTCAAGCGGTCATCCTGCTATATTTTCAGACTTGAATTCGAAGACCGGAGGTAGATTTGTTTGTATGGTGTTTTATGTCATAGAAAATTGTTCGTCATTCTTCCGTGTGTGTGCATAAACTTTGAGTTTCAACTTCTCCTTTGTATCCACCGAGACAATTCGGATGAAGCATCCTCTCAATGTCCGCTCTTAAATACCTTCAATTGTTTTGGATCCATGTAAAATTCTGGTTTTCATGGCAATGAAAGATTTGAAACTAAAGAAATCTTATTCGCAAAAACTGGTTGGAAGATTTTCAAATAATTTCATAGAAATGTTTCTAGAATGTTTCTTCTTGCCATGTCGATTTGTAAAAATACATGACTGCCAGGGGGTGGAACTGTTTTGCCTTATATAGCCTTGGTGAAAACTTTAAAAATCCTCTCCAATTTTGTAGATTTGTTTTTTTGTCTTCAATTCATGTTGATTGGGGTATAGTGAAAACTTTAAAAACCTTCTCCGACGAAAGTATGAATGAAGCTGCTTTTCAAATAATTGGTAAAAAACGCATGGCTACCAGTGTGCGGAACTGTTTTGCGTTATATGGCTTTATTAAAAAAAAAAAAAGCATGATACTGATTTTCAAATCATTTGTTAGGGATGTTCCTTGGATGACCCTCTATAAGACTCCTTCAAGCCATGCTGATTGGTAAAAAAAACATGGACGCTAGTGGTCGGTGCTGTTTTGCCTAATATGTCAATAGAAAAATGTTAACAATCTTTCACAGCAAAAGTATACAGCCTTTTTTCAACTTTGTTGAAATGATTCTTTGACAACCCTCAAAGGGATTCAGTGAAGCCATAATGATTGGTCAAAAAACATGGCCGCCAGGTGTTTTGCATTATATGGCAATAGTTGCCTTTAAAAACGTTCTCATTTTTTTGCCTAATGCAGTGAAGCCTGCAGGGCCTCTTGTTCAGTTATAGCAGGCGTTTTTAAGGTAAGTTACCAGTACAACTTGACCTTTTATCCTGACAACAGCAAGTCGGTTTTAATGCTTACACAAAAAGGGGGCGCCATGCAATGCTGTTTAAACGTCTTATTTGATCTGTGTACAGTGAAGACCTGGATGAGTCTCAACAGACAAAAATATGAAAAATCTTTATAACTGAAAGTAGGATCATTAAATAGAGTTAAAAACTTTGTGATATTAGGAGAAATTGCTCCTTTCACCACAATTATTTCAAAAGTTGTCTTCTGCAGATGTTTCAGTGGTAAATAGTGAGGTACAGCTCATATGTACATGTAGCATCAATGAACAATAATAGCTGAAACTAGCAATAAAACATCTTTATTCATTCAATTAACAATAAACTGCATTTAACAATAATATTCAAACATCCTTTATATTTTAACCATTTCCTCATTACAAATATAAATAAATTAATCATAGCACAATACTTTATCAATTAAGTTCACAATTCTAGAGAAGGGGTGAAATTGTATTTACCCTTTCCAAAATACAGATGCAATATGACAGATCTGCAGCAGACAACTTAAGAAAATATTTCGGCAAAAGGAGAAATTGTTCATAATGACCCATTTCTTATTTTGCCATGATGTTTTCAAATGTATTCAACGTATATATATATACTTTCATAAATAGAGATTTTGTCTAGATGTTTTTATACTCATCTGCTGAAGATTTGTGGTTTGTGGGAAAGGGATAAGATAAAATGACACCTCATCTAGATTTGTGAAGAATTGTCTATAACAGAAATAATCATCACAGATCAATATCAGCTTTTTAAGCAATCAAACCTAAATAGTATATAGACGATTAAAATTGCACTCAAAATCTTATATAATGACTTCAAATATACTTCATGTATCTATAACACTTTCCCAAATTGTCTGCCACTGCAATAGACTTAATGAAATATTTTGAATTAAAGATAAATTTGATCATTTTAACACATCCGCAGTAGATGACTTCTGAATATATTAAGTGGCAAAAGGAGTAATTACTCGTGACCATTCTCCTTTGCCACAATGTTTTCAACTCTATTAGATAATAACACCTTTATTTTTAGTGATGGATACTTTTTCTGCATAGGTGCTTTCTAAGTTTGAAATAATCTAGGGAAAATAATTGAATGGAGTTGAAAACGTTGTAGTAAAAGTAGAACCAACAGTTCAATTTACAAAGGGAATATGAAAGAGATTCATAAATGTCTTTTATGTGTTATCAATATATATAATGTAAATTATACATATCTTTGACCAATGGACGGAATGCTTTTATAAATACTGTAAAATATATACATGTATGTACATGTATCTCCTTTTATTTGTACACTTTTGATGCCTCTGCAGCCGATGACCTTGTTTAAACACAGTGTAGAAATAAGAGAAAATGCTTGAAATGAGCAATTTCTAATCATTCTGAAAATTGTTATTTGCTATACAATCTTTTTTCTTGATTTTAGTACACACATAATACTCGTATATCGGCAGCAATTACTGTTGAATATTTGGGCTTAAATCTTTCAGACATAAAGAAAGCCAAGAAACTCCCTCCATTACATAGGTTTATAACAGCAGTGAGATCATAACAGTCCAACAGAATCTTGTAGAACATCAATAAGGTCTGAAGGTGGCCAACAGTCCTCATAAAGTTCAGTGTGTGAATGGAATACCTTCATGGGGTTCATTCATACATTCTTATCATGGCCCACAGTCCTCTGAGTGTTTACATTAATACGGTCTGATAGTGGCCGACAGTCCTCGTAGTGCCCAGCGTGTGGATGGAATACCTTCACGACGAACATCCAAGTCCAATATTGGTTCTCTGTTCGCTATTCTCGATGCATACACCGGACATTGGTAAGTCTCTGAGGCTCTATTGCTGTCCTGGAGCAATGGCTTCTCGTTGCACGGCCAGCAGGTGAGATGGACGACAGGCAGTGAGGCATATCCACTTCGCGGTGGAGCATCTTGAAGTTCTCCTGTTGTCTTCTCCCAGGCACATCCCCATATGTAGATACCATATACAAACATGCCTTCTTGTGGTGGGTCTCTCAACTGAAATATAATGAAATGCATACATCAGTGTTTAGACACAAATTTCATATTATCATAACATTTTAAATTGCAAATGCTAAAGCCTTACAATCAAATTTCGCAACTTGAATAAACTTTAGTTACCAGTGTTTTACTTTGAATTATGCAAAGTTATTTGATAAACAAGAGGGCCATGATGGGCCTGGATTGCTCACCTGAGTTAAGCCAACAACAAAGTAAATGACAATAACTCATTTTGTGATCAGGTAAGCAAATACTAGTGTTGACCGACATGACCCATGTTTGAACTTGGCCAAGATATCAAGACAATCATACTGACAACTTTCAACATGCTCAAGTTAAAAACTAGAATTGTTTTTGAAAAAACAGATGTCTCCCCCTCAAATATCTGTCAAAATCTCTCAAAACATTCCAACCTATAAAGCAGACAATGGGTTCTGCACATCACCTTGATGAGGTGAACATCTGACACAAGTTTCATGAAAATCCTTCAAGCCGTTTTGGAGATATGGAGCGGACACGAAAAACAGGCTCAAACCTTTGACCTTCAAGCCTGACCTTGACCTTGAACCGGTATGGTCGGAACATGGGTTCTGCACATCGCCTTCGTGAGGTGAACATCTGACACAAGTTTCATGAAAATTCTTCAAGCCGTTTTGGAGATATGGAGCAGACACGAAATTAAGGCTCAAACCTTTGACCTTCAAGTCTGACCTTGACATTGAACCTGTATGGTCGGGACATGGGTTCTGCACATCGCCTTCATGAGGTGAACATCTGACACAAGTTTCATGAAAATCCTTCAAGCCGTCTTGGAGATATGGAGCGGACACGATTTCGGACAGACGGACAGACAGACAGACAGACGCCCAGGACAAAAACAATATATCTCCCCTGTATACAGGGGGAGACATAATAAGGCTTCTAGAGTGTTAATAACAATTTTCTTCAATTTGGCAAAGTGACCTGCAGAGGCGACAGAATCCGTCTGTTCAGGAAAGGGTTTATACCTTATCAGATTAACCCTATATAACTTTACTGCAGCAGATGACTTTAAAAACATTTTGCAAAGATATGACAGTATAATTAAAGAATAGGTTAGAAAATGGGAAAGTGTAAACAGATTACTTACATGGTCCTTGTCCCTCGATGTGACTTCAGTCTGGAACACAAACTGTTCAAAGTTCCCAGATCTCTCGCCCGCATACTGTCTGATGTAGTCTTGTTTCATCAGTGCCAACAGGGCACGAGGGTTGAAGAATGCCCCTAACCAGTATGCTGGCATCTTCTCTCGACCCTAGACATCAAAATGATAAAACATTTGTTATTTGACTTAATGTAGGAAAATGGATCTTCGAACATGGACAGTAAGTGTAGATCCAGATCAGACAACACTTGCTTATAGTCTGATCAGTGAGAGACAGAAGGTCAGATGACAGCAAAGTGATCCCTAAGTGTCTCCCTGACAAGGCAAGTCACCCATTTAATGGAAGTCCATGAGAATCTCATATGAAGGAAGCCAATTAATGAAACTCCATGAGAATCGCATATGAAGGAAGCCAATTTTAAAATATTTGCTCATGACATTTTGTAATACTGACTTTACCCTTTCCCTCATACAACAAATCTGCATCGGACGACTTTGAACATATTTTGTCAACAAATAGACAAAATCTATAATTGAATTGATAACCTATGACTAAAAGTGGAAAACATTGTGTCAAAAGATGAAATTGCTTCTTTTGAGCAATTTCTTCTTTTGTCACTATGTTTTAAAAAAGCTGTCTGCTATCTATATGAGAGAAATGGTTTAATGATTGTTGTTTTTACCATGTTCAAATCATTGTAAATAAATTAACTTTATACATAACACAAAGACAACAATAGTGTTCGTAACACATGTGTTGCCTATCTAAATTTTAGGAAGTATTAACCCTTTCCCTCATATAGACGCTTTCTGACGCCTCTGCAGCAGACAGCTTTTTGAAAACATAGTGACAAAAGAAGAAATTGCTCAAAACGAGCAATTTCTCCTTTTGCCACAATGTTTTCCGCTTTTAGTCATAGGTTATCCATTCATTTATAGAGGTTTTCCATCTTTTGACAAAATATGTTTAAAGTCGTCTGCTGCAGAATTGTCGTATGAGGGAAAGTATTAACGAGATGCACAGTAACTCCTCCGTGTCTCACTGTATATTTTCAGACTAGCAACAATAAAAGGAAACTGGAAACAAGAATTACCAAGATGAGGATTTTCTCGAAGTGATGACATCTATTCTGTAATTCATTCAGCCAGGACCCGAGACCCCAGGTCAGAGGTGGAGAAGAGGCCCCAGACATTTTGCACCATATACTTGGAATCCGTAAATGGAAGAGATCATCAGCCGCGGAAAGCACCGTCTCCGAAACTTGGTCCCCTAGGCTGTTGGATTCACAGGCATTCTTTATGACCTGAAAATATGGTGGAAAAACAAAACATTTTAGGAAATGGAGAAAACATTCTAAAAGATGTAGTAACATGTAGAAAATTGGACATATAATTTTAAAAGCTGTCCATTAACCCTTTCCCTATTATAGATGCTTTCCGACGCCTCTGCAGCAGACTGCTTTTTGAAAACATAGTGACAAGAGAAGAAATTGCTCAAAACGAGCAATTTCTCCTTTTGCCACAATGTTTTCAACTTTTAGTCATAGGTTATCCATTCAATTATAGAGATTTTCTATTTTTTGACAAAATATCTTCAAAGTCGTCTGCTGCAGAATTGTCGTATAAGGGAAAGGTTAACACCTCTGCAGCAGACGGCTTTTTAAAAACATCGTGACAAAAGAAGAAATTGCTCTAAACGAGCAATTTCTCCTTTTGCCACAATGTTTTCCACTTTTAGTCATAGGTTATCCATTCAATTATGGAGATTTTTCTATTTTTTGACAATATATGTTCTAAGTCGTCTGCTGCAGAATTGTCGTATGAGGGAAAGGGTTAAAATGAAAAGGATCAATGAATTTTATTGGGAGTGTGAAGGTTCATACCCACCATTGAACATTCCTCTGTTTCTAAAATGTTCTTGACCATTTACACATAGCATGAACATAACAACAACAACAACAAATATATAAGTATGTTGTATTAACCCTTTCTCATATACAACAAATCTGCAACAGACTACTTTGGAAACATACACAAATTTATTTAGAAAATCCCTTTAAATGAAAGAACAATAATTGAATAGAGTTGAAAACATGATGACGAAATGAGAAATTGCGCGTTTTGAGCAATTTCTTCTTTTGTCGCATGTTTTCAAAAAGTTGACTGCTGCAGAGGCATCAGAAAGCGTCTATATGAGGGAGATGGTTAAGTATGCTGTATTAAGTATGTTGTTTTATGGGCCTGAGGTCTAACATTGTGGCAAAAGGAGAATCTATCATAACGAGCAATTTCACTTTTTGCCATAATGTTTTTAACTGTTTATTGTAATAAAACCTTCATTTAGAAAAAGTTTACATATACATGTATTTGCCTACAATTTTATAAATTCTTTCGGTGCAGATTTATTGTAAATGGGAAAGGGTTAAGAAAGACTTACATTGAGTGTGGTCTTCATTTCTGTGAGTAGTCTATACATGGTCTCCAGCTCCTTCATGATATAACAGTTAAAAGTTGTTGGTCCTCCAAGTCTCTTTACTTTCTCAACAATGTAATCCTACAATAGTAACAATATATGTAACTGGCAAGCAATAATATTGTAAAATAAGTGTTATACCTCAAGATCAGCTAGACTTCAGTGTTACCCACATAGACACTTTCTGACACCTATGTCAAAGACAATATTTGAAAACATTCTGGAAAATGGGAAAGTTGCTTGTGATGAGCAATTTCCCCTTTTAGTCCATGAGCTAAACAAGATTTGGGTATCAGTCAGAGAACTTTCTTTGTCGCACAAGGTTGGCGAAGAGTACCTTTGAGAACAACAAAGCAGACGCAGTGGATTTCTATGTGAAAATGAAAAGCAGAAATTGAAGACATTCAACAATATTGCGACAAAGAAAGTCAAAGGTCGTAAGTTTCAGGGATTTTTTTTTATTTTGTTATTAGAAAATCCTATAGATATACATGTACGTACCTTGTTGTAAGCTTTAGGTACTTTTTGCAGCATGGTGAAACAGATTTCCCACAATTCTACATCTTTCCTCATTTTGAATGTTGCAAAACTGGCCGTTGCAAACACTCCTTGTGTAACAACAGCTGGATTATTACTCTGACCACTGATGCCCGCTAATGCTGGCCCTGAAAGAATTCAATAATATCATTTGTTAGGACTGTTTCTGATATAGATAACTTTTGAAGCATTGAAAAAAAAAATGTATATAAAAGAAGTAATTGCTTGCACAAAGTAGTTTCTCTTTTTTCCCTCAATCAGCATCAGATGTTGTAAGTATCAGGGAGTGAGTTACTTAACCCTTTCCCATTTTCAAAAGCATTTTTAACGCATCTGCAGCAATTTCACCCTTTTGCCAAAATGTTTTCAAATCTTTTAAATAATCAGACTGTCTTTAACAGAGATTTTCCATATTTTCATCTTGATGCTTTCATATTTGTCTGCTTCGGATTCGTTGCATATGGGACAGGGGGTTAAAACATCAAAATACAAGAGATGTGGAGCAAGCGCATTAATGAATAGTTATTAAAGCCAGAGTTATGTGACTTGGTATAGACATGCTACACAAGTTTCATAAAGCGTAACCGTTTTAAAATTTTGAGGTATGGTTAAATATTTGTGAGGTCTATTACGCCAAGGGTTTCACAATACCCCCATTTTTTTCTTTGAAAAACAGACAAGCTTATAACAAAAAGCAATGAAAAGCGTGTTAAGTCTAGTAAACTGTCTATAAGATATTTCTAAAGTGAAATCCAGTAGATGTTAAGTGACAAACCTTCAAATGGTGTTGGAGGCCTAGGGAATAGTTTGTGTGATAGAGTTTCTGTGGAGGGCATACCATCAAATACCCTGTTTAGTCTGGTAAACACATACTGGTCATCTCCAAGGAGAGTCTGCAAAATACAAACAATAAACAATGGATTAACCCTTTTCTACATACAACAAATCTGAAGCAGACGACTTTGAAAACACCTGTGCAAAGATACAGAATATCTCTATAAATTTAAGTATAATTATGAAATTGTCTTGAAAACATTATGGCAAAAAGAACAAGAGGCCCAAGAGGGCCAGTATCGCTCCACGGCCATAAGGCAAAAATAAAATCTCCAAACAGCCCTGCCCCGTGGTGGCTATTTTTTTTAACAACCACCATGGCTTAAAGGAATCTTGTAGAGTGTCACCAAAGGAATGTTTCTGCAAAATTATTTGAAAATATGCCTGACACTTTCGGAGGAGAAGATTTTTTAAGTTTTCACTATGGTCATATAAGTCAAAATAGCCCCGCCCTCTGGCGGCCATGTTTTTCGACCAATCAACATGGCTTGAAGGAATCTGATAGAGGGTCACCCAATGAACATTTCTACAAAATTATTTGAAAATCGGCTGAACACTTTCGGAGAAGAAGATGTTTTAAGTTTTCACTATAGCTATATAACGCAAAAAAGCCCCGCCCCCTGGCGGCCATGTTTTTCGCCCAATCAACATTTCTTGAAGGAATCTAATTAAGGTTCACACAAGGAACATTTCTACAAAATTATTTGAAAATCGGCCTGACACTTTTGGAGGAGAAGATTTTTTAAGTTTGCTCTTTAGCCATATAGGCAAAATAGCCCCGCCCTGTGACGGCCATGTTTTTTTACCAATCAACATGGCTTGAAGGAATCTGATAGAGGGTCACCCACGGAACATTTCTACATAATTATTTGAAAATCTGCTGAACACTTTTTGAGAAGAAGATTATTTAAGTTTTCACTATAGCTATATAAGGCAAAAAAGCCCCGCCCCCTGGCGGCCATGTTTTTCGCCCAATCAAAATTTCTTGAAGGAATCTAATAAAGGGTCACCCAAGGAACATTTCTACAAAATTATTTGAAAATCGGCCTGACACTTTCGGAGAAGAAGATTTTTTAAGTTCTCACTATTTTTTTCTTTCGGTTGCCATGGAAACCAGAATTTTGAATGGATCAAAAAAATTTGAAGGAATTTAGTAGAGGACATTGAGAGGATGCTTCCCATGAAGTTTCAACCAAATTGGCCAAGTGGTTAGGGAGAAGAAGTCGTTTAAAGGAAAAAGTTAACGCACGCACGCACGCACGCACGCACGGACGCACAACGGACAATTCGCCATGACATAAGCTCGACTGGCTTTCAGCCAGTGGAGCTAAAAATTGCTAATCATTAGCCATTTCTCTGTTTGCCGCAATGTATTCAAAAGTCGTCTGCTGCAGAGACGTCGGAAAAACACTCCATGTGGGAAAGGGTTAAATATCAATGAGGTAATAAATTAAAAGTATAACTTCCCTCTTTAGTGCTAACTGTTGCCGGGATAACAACTCATGCAATATATATATTTCTAAAAGAGGCTTAAATATAGGTGCTTCTTGATGAAACTACAGCAGTTAACATTGGAAAACATTGTGAGAAAAGGAGAACTTGCTCATACTTGAAAACCACAGTATTGGTTAATAAAGGCATGTTCTCATAATGTTTCTTGGTTTTCTCACACCAGTACTCCACACAACATACTTTCCAAACAACTGGCTGCTTTTCAACATAGACTGTTAGCCTATTAATGGAAGCCAAATGAAGCTTGTCACAGTGACTTTTGTCAAACGTCAGAAAAAATGTTAACCAAGCTGGAATTCAAACTATATAATATATATAACTAAAATGGTTAAAGAAATGATATCAGGTAAATAATTTTAATCTGCTAAAATCCTATAATCATGCTGACAATTTTTTAATTCATTTAGAATTTCCCCCCATATTTTCTGAGTTTTTATTTGCAAAAGAGTAATTAACTAAAAAAAAAAGCGATACAGACAATCCATAGTTCCCCAGCAGAGTTGATGGGGGCCAAAGTCAAGGTCACAATGCTATGTTGTTGTATGTGACCCCAATATCTGTACATTAAGTTTCGAATTCCTTGGAGTTTTGATTAGTTAAATTACAGCTGTTGTATGAGCCTGTTCATGGGAAAAGATACAAGTTGGTATTTCGGAACAGTGTAGGTTCAGATCAGCTTTTCCTAATGCTCAGTCTTATCTATACAAGTTGACAGAATCTCCTAGCAATCTTATGTAAAAAAAATATATGAACAGTGTTTACATGCACATGCTGATCTGAATCAACAATGTTTACAAAAGTCAAGTTGTACATTTTCCCACGGACAGGCTCATAGAATGGTCAAAAACAGCATGATCAGAGTTAATTAATTAAAAAAAATAAACAGGATAATTAGACATGGAATTATTAAATGTAGATACATGACTTTCGATTCACTTTCGGGGTTAAAATTCAAGCCATTTCTTGTGTATATTATGTTTGGGTAATTAAAATTTAATTATTTTGAACATATCTTTACAACCTACCGGTATAAATCTGACAGGTTATCAAACATTTAACAGCTTTACTGAGAAAACCAAATTGGGACTTGGACCCGTTCACCAACCATTTTAAATGAAATTCTAATTCTTAATTTTTCTTCTATAATTGTAACATTGTGATTTAGAATCAGAATAAGAATGGAATTTAGCTTGCTTGGTGAATACGAGGCTTGATGTGATATACAACAATTGTAGCCAGATTCTATAATAAGATTTTCACTTAGATGGTCTTTTTTTACATTTTTTGTTTTACTTGATTCGCAAAATTTCAGCACAGTAGAAATGCATACAGTCAAGCTTTAGCAAGAGGGTGTTCTAACACATTGACCTGAAGTGATATTTGTAGAGTCCTCCACTTTGAAAATGATAATTGCAAGATTTGTAACATATGAAGAGTTGAAAATTTACTTTTATATCAAGTTAAAAACAGTATGGAAAAAGGAGAAATTGCTCATAATTTTGAAAAACTCTGCTCTTTCCACAATGATTAAAAGCATAAAATGCTGTCTGTATCAGGGTTTAGGTAAAAAGGTTTCTGGTTGACACAATGGGGAAGGGGATGTGAGGGGAACTGAACAAACTTGTGCAGAGGGGAAACTCTCTACTTACAAAGTTCACCATGTTCGTTTGTAAATCAACGAATGGCTAGTGAAATAGTTTACATAATATGTATTAATAATATTGTAGTTACAATACATATGAGCCTCTTCAAGCTTAAAGGGCTGTTTAAAGATCCACATGTGTCGCCGGCCAATATGTCAGTAGGTGAAAGCGTGATATATGGACAGTGGAGAAGTGATTCCAATGTGTCACCTTGCAGAGGCAGGTGGCACACAAAGAGTCATTTACATTTCAGTGTATGTATATACAGATGATAGAGAAGTGACTCCAATGTGTCTCCTTGTCTAGGCAGGTGACACACAGAGTCATTAACATTTCAGTGTATGTACATACAGACAATAGAGAAGTGATTCCAATGTGTCTCCTTGTCTAGGCAAGTGACACAGAAAGAGTCATTAACATTTTAGTGTATGTATATACAAATGATGGAGAAGTGATTCCAATGTGTCTCCTTGTCTAGGCAAGTGACACACAAAGAGACATTAACATTTCAGTGTATGTATATACAAGAGCTGTCGGAGGACAGCGCGCTCGACTATATGCCGCTTATTCACATAAAGCACTATTTCATTATATTGCACTTAAGTACTATTAACCCTTTCCCTCATACGGCAATTCTGCAGCAGACGACTTTTAACTTATTTTGTCAAAACATAGAAAATCTCCATAATTGAATGGATAACCTATGACAAAAAGTGGAAAACATTGTGGCAAAATGTTCTAAGTAATTCAAGGGCCATTACTCCATATTTAGGATGCAATGGAGTTATCTAACCTAACTGTACGATGGTCCTTAACAAATGTGTGAAGTATGAAGTGATTTGAATTATGAAACTTTAACGCAAATGTTAAAACTGACCGAGTTTAAAAATAGCAAAACCTAAAAAAAAGGTTTACCAAATGTTTGACATCATGCAAAACCCGTTTGATATGTTGAAGAATTATATTTGATAAATGAATGATCACAATTAGAAAGGAATGTAACCAAAAATTATGAATTTATCTAAAATTCTCAAAATCAAACAAAAATCATGTTATTTATTCCCAAAAAGTCACACTCAGCATCTTCAACATACAATGTGAAGAAAAGGTATTATATGTAATTATATTCCAAATATGAAAGCCCTAACACAAGTACTTATTGAGAAAAATTAAAAAAAATTAAATGAAAATGCCAACTTGCCCTAAAACTTTAACCACCCAAAATCATGTCTTTTGCCGCAAAAAGAAGGTCACACTCAGCATCTTCAGCATACAATATGAAGAAATGTATTAGATGTAATTATATTCGAAATATGAAAGCCCTAGCATAAGTACTTATTGAGAAAGAAAAATTAAAAAAAAAAATCCAACTTGCCCTAAAACTTTAACCAACCAAAATCATGTTTTTTACCCCAAAAAGAAGGTCACACTCAGCATCTTCAGCATTCAATGTGAAGAAAGGTATAAGATGTAACTACATTCCAAATATTAAAGCCGTAGCACAAATACTTATTGAGAAAACTTAAAAACTTAAATGAAAATGCCAACTTGCCCTAAAACTTTAACCACCCAAAATCACATCTTTTACCCCAAAAAGAAGGCCACACTCAGAATCTTCAGCATACAATATGAAGACAGGTATTAGATGTAATTATATTCCAAATATAAAAGCCCTAGCATAAGTAACTATTGAGAAAAAAAAAAAAAAAAAAAATCCAACTTGCCCTATAACTTTAACCACAGAAAATCATGTTTTTTACCCCAAAAAGAAGGTCACACTCAGTACCTTTAAAATTCAATGTGAAGAAAGGTATAAGATGTAACTATATTCCAAATATTAAAGCCCTAGCACAAATACTTATGAATGAAAATGCCAACTTGCCCTAAAACTTTAACCGGACGCCGACGGAGACGCCGACGCCGACGCCGGGGCGAGTAGTAAAGCTCTCATATTCTTCGAATAGTCGAGCTAATAAATGATGCAGAAGTGATTCTAATGTGTCTCCTTGTCTAGGCAAGTGACTCATAAAGAGTCATTAACATTTTAGTATATGTATATACAGATAATAGAGAAGAGATTCCAATTTGTCTCCTTGTCATTTACATTTCAGTGTTTGTATATAATAACCCTTTTCCATATGAAAACACAATCTGCAAAAGACGACCTTTGAAAACAATGTGGGAAAAGGAGAAATTGCTCTTGACAAACAATTGCCAATATACACTGCAAAGATCCCACAGTTTTTAGCAAAGATTCTTTAAATACTGAGATAATAGTTTCATGCAGTGAAAAGAAACTATATAGATAGTATACATCCGCAGATATTATATCATTTTGAGATTACAAAAGTGAATAAATACATGTATAAGTATAGTACTTGATGTATGAAAAATATTTTGACAACTTTCTCTTACGTTGTTCGACAATGTCTGAATGCGTAACTGTAAAGAAATTACAAATGCAAGACGTATTGTGTATTCCAATATATTAATTAACTGTTTTAATAGCTACAGTTGTTATGTTTTAAACAATAATAGACACTTTCTGACACCTCTGCAGCAGACAGTTTATTGTAAACATAGTGACAACAGAAGAAATTGCTCAAAACAAGCAATTTCTCCTTTTGACATAATGTTTTCCACTCTTCGTCATAGGTTATCCATTCAATTATAGAGATTTTCTATTTTTTGACAAAATATGTTCAAAGTCGTCTGCTGCAGTATTGTCGTATGAGGGAAAGGGTTAAACAGAAATTGATTAGTATGTTAACCCTTTCCAACACAAGCAAATCTTTAGCAGATGACTACGATTGATTGATTAGGGCTTAACGCTGTTTTCAACAATTTTTCAGTCTTATCACAGCGACAAGTTCACCTAGTCATGCGTTTCCAGGTCTTCCCACACCAGTACACCACACAACATACTTTCCAAGCCACTGGCTGCTTATGCACATAGACTGTTAAACAGCCCATTGGTGAAAGACGAATGACATATGTCAAAGTGACTTTTGTCAAATGTCGGAAAGAATGTTGGCAGAGCTGGGATACAAACTCACAACCCCTGGATTAACAGCCCGCCTCATTACCGACTGAGCTTCTGGGGCTCTGTGCAGATGACTACGAACATCTAGGTAAAATATGGAAAATCTCTATCATTGAATGTATAATTAATGAATAGAGTTGATTTGTTTTTGAAAAAGGAGCAATTTCTCTTTTTGAAAGCCAAAACATGCCTATTAGGAAAGGGTTAAGTAGATCTTTCCATGTCTTTTGTCAGTATATAAATTAGGTTTCCAAAGAGAAAAACAATAACAAACATAGAATTACGATCCGTCATTCATTTAGTGTATATACACTTTCATCATATTTATTTATTTTTTTATTATTTTTCCCTTTGAATATAAATTAATTTTTTCTTATTCCTATATTGGCATTTTATACAAAATAAAGTAACAAAAAAATAACCAAAAATGAATATTACTTTTTAAATATAAGTAGTATATAGATGATCTTACATGAGTGCTTATTTGTTATTGTTTTTATTAAACGAGTCGACTGAAATAATATGACGCGAGGCTCTGCCGAGCGTCATATTCGTTTCAGTCGACGAGTTTCATAAAAACAATATCAAATAAGCACGAATGTAAGATTCTATTTATCACATAACACCATAAAAAGATTGTTTCCAATCTTTAAATCGATCTTTCTTCGTCCTCATATAAACAGTGACCGAAGTTCACCCCGAAGTTCTAATGCATACTTCCACTGTGAAAAGTAGTCCCTATCAATAACCTTTTGATTTTATACAAAATTAGCAACAAGGCACTTATAAACATTTCATTCATCGAGATTTATTCTCTTTAAACAATATTTTTAATAAATGCCGAAATTCAGAACAAATTGTAAACAATATGCTGTCATTTAAAGTGACGTCACGTACGTGCTGTGAGTCGGCCCAATGTCTGTCAGAAGTTTCTTGTGACCTTCTATGACTAATTTGCAAACAGTGCAGAGCTAGAACAAACAGTGTAAATCTACACTGTTTGCAAATACTACAATTTCAATCTAAATCTACACTGTTTGCAAACACCGAAATTTCAATCTGCATCTACACTGTTTGCAAATACCCCAGAGTTGGCTTTCATAAAGCAGTATTGAAAAGTTTTTGTTTTGTTTTGTTAAAACCTTTCCCTCATACAACAATTCTGCAGCAGACGACTTACAACATATTTTGTCAAAAATAGAAAATCTCTATAATTGAATGGATAGCCTATGAATAAAAGTAGAAAACATTGTGGCAAAGGAGAAATTGATCGTTTTGATGAGTGAAAGTGTTAAATGATTACCTCTACATTAGGATGGAGGTGGCATCCCTCTGGTACATCCAGATGGTGATAGCTGATCCCCTCCAGCGCTTGTATCAGACTGCTCAGTCTGACATTAGGGTTGTAAAAGGCGGCTGGATGACGGTACTTCACTGTAACATAAACAGCATTATTATACCTCACGTAACTTTGTAATGTTAAATTCTCATATACTCATTATGGGCAATTTCTTACTGTCTCATGCTAACAGTACGTTTTTGACCGGTTAACAGTAAACTGTTACATGGCACACGTGTCTAAAATGTTGGTCATGCACGGCATGACGTCATTTAAAACAATAACGTCGACGTTTAAACATGTGTGCCATGTAACAGTATACTGTTAACCGATATATGCATATGTGTGTGTTATATTGTAGTAGATCAACTCATGTTCACATCCCCTACAAAGGTACAGAATAAATGGAATAAACTTGTAATTATGTTCGGTATAATAAAATAAATATTGCATGGCTTCCAGTGTGACAGTACATATTGTCAACACTCGGGTAAATACTGTTAACCTCGGCTTCGCCTCGGGTAACAGCATTGTCCTCATGATGTTGACAATGTGTAATGTCACACTGCAGCAGACGACTTTGAACGTAATTTGTCAAAACATAGAAAATCTCTATAATTGAATGGATAACCTATGACTAAAAGTGGAAAACATTGTGGCAAAAGGAGAAATTGGTCGTTTTGAGCAATTTCTTCTTTTGTCACTAATGTTTTCAAAAAGCCGTCTGCTGCAGACGCGTCAGAAAGAGTCTATATGAGGGAAAGGGTTAAACCCTTGTATAAGGAAATAAGTTAATTGAATATCCCAACAGAGAACTATAAACTTACATCTAGCCACTTCGAAATCTTTTTTCACAGCTGTAGGTGATACCCAGTAGTCAACCATAGCACTTAATCCTTGTTGATCATGTACATCAGTGGAGTAGCTGCCATAGATCACCTACAAATAGAGAACATAAGGCTGTTAGGAACAAACTAAATCCTTAAGTTGTATACACCATACAATGTATGTTGAAGTCCTGCAACCAGTCCTGCAACCAGTATCATTAACTACAATTTGTCACAAACTCCCTTTCCAGCTTTGCATTTGGAGACCATAAAAAAATCTTTCCCATATGCAGATGCTTTCTGACGCCTCTGCTACAGACAGCTTTTGAAAACATTGTGACAAATGGTAAAATTGCTCATAACGAGCATAAACAACAATTTCTCCTTGTGACACAATGTTTTCAACTTAATTCAATAATAGTTCTTCATAAACAGACAGTTTTGATATTTTTGACTAAATGCAGGGTTTTCAAAGTCATCAGCTGCAGATTTGTGATATGTGAGAAAAGGGGTTAAACAGACTATCCAAGCTCTAGATAAGGTGAGTATTTCAAATTCTAAAATCCTTATTTGGCACTCACACACTATATTGTGGATACTTAATCCTTTCCCTATATATACGCTTTCTGACGCCTCTGCAGTAGACGACTTTTGAAGACTTTGTGACAAAAGGAGAAATTGCTCAAAACGGGCAATTTCTCCTCTTGACACAAAGTTTTCGATTCTTTTCAGTAATTTTACCTTCATTTTCAGAGTTTCCATATATTTTTTTAAATGTTTTCAAAGTCGTCTGCTGCAGATTTGTCGTATGTGGGAAAGGGTTAAAAGAATTGTCTCATTGAGACAAATCTTTTCAGTACCAACAACATAGGGTTTCTATTGAGTCATAATAGAAAATTGGGTGGTAAAGGACCAGTTAACTCCTCCTTATCTGGTCCTGTGTAATATTATCAAATAGTATGAAGATTACCTCTGACAACATGTATCTGATTCCAGTCCAGGAAGTGATCCTAGACTGTTGAGATCCATCTGGAGATGTGTAGAATAATTGATCTTTAAATTCTCCTATGATGAAGTTCAGGGCCTCCTGCAATAACAGAAACAAACTTATAAATAATAAAAACTTATAAATAATAAATAATTTATGTCATAACATTAATCCTTTCCCACATGCAACAACTTTGCAGAAGAAGACTTTGAAAACACTTAGATAAAATGGAAGATCATTGATCAAAACATTTCTCCTTAAACCCCAATCTTTTTTAACAAAATAGTCTGTCGCAGAAGGGCCACAAGTTGATTGATTTTTCTTTGTTTGTTAAAACTGTTTTCAAGACAATTTTCCAGCCATATAACGGCAATCAGTTCACAATGAGTCTCATGGCTTTCTCACACCAATAATCCACTCAACAGTCTTTTCAGAGTAACTGGCTGCATTCCCACATAGACTGTAAGCCCTATGATGGGAGATGAATGATGCCTGTCACATTGAACTTGGTCAAACGGAGGAACTTAGACAAGCTAGGTTCAAACCCGAAACCCCTTAATTGGCAGGATGTGTCGCTGAATGAGCTACTGGAGTTCCGTAAGGTCACAAGTAGTATCTAATAGGTAAAACGGTAGTTGTCCAAGGGGGATAACTCCTACTGATACAATAGCCTTAACAAATATCTACCTTCTTCACACATTATGGTGGATATTTCTATAGTGTCATCAGATTTAACCTGATTTAACCTAGTAACCTAGTATCCAAAAAGTATTTCCTTATTTCCTGTTATCAGCTTTTGATACAACTGAACATACTGACAAACAGAACAGCAAACCTTTCCCATTTCTAAAACACTTTCGCTGAACAATAATAAAAACAAGCAAATTCAGAGAATTATGGTCCCCCGCCAGGGTCAAGGTCACAAGGTCAAAAAAATTGGTATTGATGGAAAGGGGTTGTCACAAGGAATACACATGTGAAATATGAAAGCAGTACCTATTACGGTTCAGACGTTATGACCAAGGTTAAAGTTTTTGTGACAGCGTGACGGACTGACGGACTGACGGACGGACTGACGGACGGACTGACTGACTGACGAATGAGAAATAATAGTCCCCGCGCTTTCGCTAAAGCGGGGGACAATAAAGTAGCAAACCTGTAATTCGTAATTGCCAATGTTATTGAAGTCTACAGGACTGTTCCAACCTCCATTACCAAATCTGGTCCTCAGCTGTATAGCTGCATGCAGGTAGCACAGATTGTGTAACATGACAGGCCATTCAGCGCGGGTCGACTGTTTCAGGATGTCGGGCTCAAACCAGGTAAAGGATCGCACCAGGCTATCCTTCATCACCTACAACACAAAAAAGATAATAGAAATATTTTAGCTTAGAATCGTGTTTTATGCTGCTTTCAACATATTTTAGTTATATTATGGAGTTTCTTTGGTAAATGACCACTTAGAATGGTGTTTTATGATGCAATAAAGGGTATTTCAGTCATATCAAGCCATTATCTGCCTCAATTACCACTAAGAATTGAGATGCATTCAATAGTATTTAAGTCACATCACAGCGTTTCCTAGGTAGATTAAAAGTACGGATTTATCCTGACATCTATGCATCAGTCATAATGCTTTATCCCAGCAATCCTGAACACTAAAGAGGGGAACCATAACGTCCATTTTTAAAGTCTTTAGTAAGAAATGACTGCGGATGGAACCCTCGTCTCCTGCACCAAAGACTCCTGCATCTAATGACTAAACCACAGAGATGATTAAATATATGAGCTGTGCTCTACATAAACCAATCTTATGAGTATGATGAATAGATAAATAGTGCTTGCACTTTAATGCTATCTGATACAAATGAACAATGTTTGTCAGAAATTTCTTGAACCTTCTTTGACTTATTGGCAAACAGTGCAGATGTGCCAGTTGATCTGGATCTACACTAGTAAACAATGCATTGAGGTTGGTTTCCCTGGAGCACTGATAGAAAAAGGCTTCGAAAAAATGAACAAAAATCTTCCAGTGAGTTTTACTTGATTCTTGAGTAAATAACTGTAATGTTGCCGCAACAACCCTGAGTACCAATGAGGGAAGGAACTTTCTCCATATTTTGACAAAATTACAGTTGAAAACGGCTGGAAGGTTTGTTTTAGAAGAAAATTCTAATTTCAGAGTAACGCAATTTCTGACATGGTTAAGCCAATCAGATATTTTGTCTAATTAGTGAATATATTCAAGGATTCTAGTCTTCGTACCTTGGGTGTATCAATGACGGTTCTCACTGAGTTCTGGATCAGTCGGACAGGTAGCACCTCCGCCAGGGCCTGACTGGCAATCCATACGCGGAACATTGGATCGGGTGGTGAGGACGCGGCTATCTCTTCCATGATACTCTCCAGGGCTAATAGGAGGTTGGGCGCATTGTGGGCATTGTGTAACATTACCCAGTTACCCTAAAATAGGAGATAAAAATAAAGCTTTAAGAAATAACCCTTTCTCACACACAGACTCTTTATCCTTTTGACATGACATTTTAAACTATATTCAATAAAAGTTCTTTCATTTTTATCTTTTTATTTTAATAAATGTTTCCATAGTGGTCTGCTTCCGATTTATTGTATGCAGGAAAGGGTAAACCCTTTCCCATATACAACAAATCTGCAGCAGAAGTCTTTAAAAAACATAGTGAGAAAAACCTGAAAAATCTCCAAGATAGCTTAATTGTTAAATAAAGTTGAACACATTGTGGCCAGAGGAGATTTCACCTTTGGCCACAATGTTTTCAAAAGTCATCTGCTGTTTTCGCGCCAAAATGCGTCTGCAAATGGGAAAGGGTTAACAGTTTAATGGATACAATAGAATCATTTGATTTGAAAGCATTTGAGGATAAAACATTTAAATTACAGATAATTGGAAGTAAAATTTTGATTGACTTTGTTCGATACATCAATCATCTCTGTTCTTGAAAACATTGTGGTAAACAGAGAAATTTCAGGTTTACAACGTATCTGCAGCAGAAGAACTTGGAAATATCTCAGAAAATATAAGGAAACTCTTAAACAACGAAGATATAAAATGTTGAATAGGGTTGAAATCATTGTGACAAAAGGAGATATTGCTCATGATGAGTAATTTCTCCATTTGCCATAACATTTTCAAAAGCCATCTGCTACAGAATGATGCATCTATATGAGACAAAGGTTTAATTACCTCAGTCATGGCCTTCTGTATGTATTTCCGTGCCGTTCTTTCTGTGTTGGCATTATTATCGGTGACGGCTAGAATGTGAGTTTTCACTTGTTTCTTGTTGGCAAAGTCATTGAATAACTTCTGAGCCACCTCCGCCTCCAGTCTAAACAGCAACATGATGGGAACAAGGGGAGAACTCTGACGTAACAGAGTGGGTAGATCTACTCCTACGTCACCGTAATACCTGAAATAGTTGGGAGAATATGTCAAATACAAATACACTGACCTTCCTCATCATTAGGTAGCAGATGACTTCTATTAACCCTTTCCCTCATACGGGTTTTCTGCAGCAGACGACTTTGAACGTATTTTGTCAACAAATAGAAAAGCTCCATAATTGAATGGATAACCTATGACAAAAAGTGGATAACATTGTGGCAAAAGGAGAAATTGCACGTTTTGTGCAATTTCTTCTTTTGTCACTATGTTTTCAAAAAGCTGTCTGCTGCAGAGGCGTCAGAAAGCGTCTATATGAGGGAAAGGGTTAAACAAATATACTTTCATTTAAAGGGCTTTTCCATATTTTTACAAACAACAACAAATCTGCAGCAGATGAATATGAAAACACCTAAGCATGAATATGGCAAATCTCTTTAAATGAATTGTATCATTTTTTAATTGAAACAAATTGAAAAAAAGAAATGGTTCATTAGGAGAAGTCTACTTTTACATCATCGTAATATCTTAACCCTTTCCCGCGTATAGACGCTTTCTGACGCCTCTGCAGCAGACGACTTTTTAAAACATCGTGACAAAAGGAGAAATTGCTCATGATGACCCATTTTGCCACAATGTTTTCAACTCTTTACAATGATTAGACTTTTATCTAAAGATATTTTTCTTATTTTGGCATAGATATTTTGAAAGTTGTCTGCTGCAGATTTGTTGTATGTGGGAAAGGGTTAAATAGTTAGGAGAATATTGAACAAACAAATAGACTGACAGTCGCCATAAAAAAACATGTAAATATTATGAACTTATTTCTTTATATTCAATACTGGATTGACTAATTCTCATTGAAATAGTTTAATTCTTTTCCATATGCGACAAATCTGCAGCACGCAACTTTGAAAACATCAAGGCAAATATTTGTAACATCTTTATAAACAAAAGTATGAATATTGAAAAAAGCAATTTCTCCATTTGCCACAATGAATTCAAAAGTTGCCTGCTGAAAATGTGTCTGCATGTGGGATGGGTGAACAATGTTATCTTGAAGCAAAGGAAAATAGTGGTTTTACCCAATGAATTGTAATCATTTTACAAAAAAAAAATTACAAAAAAATCTAAAGGGAAAAATAATTTGAATTGTTGACACAGAAATATCTATCTGCTTCTTATTCGAGACATAAGTTGACCGCAAATATGGGATAAACAAGATGGCAATGACGACCATGAAATTAAACATTTGTTCTTGTTTTTGTTCCAAACCTTACAAATTGGTTTGATCTATTCTGAAATTGTGTACACAAAGACGTTGTGAAACATGCAAAACTAGATTGCTAAGGTGTCATCACAATATTCACAACAATGTGCAGTCAATGTCTCTATTGATACAAGCTATAATGAGCAAGTCATGTTGTTGACCCTTTCCCACATACAGACGCTTTCTGACACCTCACCAGCAGACAATTTCATTAGTAGATATTTTCTATATTTTTGCATAGAAGTCATCTGCTGCAGATTTGTTGTATGTAAAACTAATGAAAATCATAAACAAGAGGCCCATGAGGGCCTATGCTCACTGGCATTGATCTGGCTTGTATCAAAAGGAACCAATATGTCATCAATATTCAAATAACATCTAAGTTTGGTGAAGATCAGATAGTAAATGGAAGCTCTATTGTGTTCACAAGCTGTATTATAGCAATTTTGACAATTTCAAGGGCCATAATCCAGCCATGCATGGGTAGATCTGGCCGTTTTTTAGAATGAACCAAACTCTCATGGATATGTAACTACTGTATAAGTTTGATTGAGATACAATCAAAAATAAGGACTGTATCATGTTAACAAGCCCTATTATAGCAATTTTGACAATTTCAAGGGCCATAATTCAGTCATGCATGGGGCGGATCTGGCTTGTTTTCAAAAGGAATCAAGCTCTCATGGATATCTAATTACTGTATAACTTTGGTTGAGCACGCACGACGGATGAATCGCCTTTGGCCAGTAGAGCTAAAAATGAGAATATGATTATTGCATATAGTTGAAAACAAGACTAATTTGGCTTTTCCCACAATGTTTTTCGAAAGTCGTCTGCTGCATATGCGTCTACAAGTGGGATAGGGTTAAATTATATTTTTTATGTAGTGTTGAAAATATTTTTGAATTTTTTTCTTATTTTGTTGCAATGTTTCCAAAATTGTCTGCTGCAGATCATAAGATGTGTCATAAAAAGCACCAACAAGTGGGAAAAGGCTAATAAGGTCATAATAAGTCTAATTACCACCAATAATACATAATACACTCATTAATCAGGAATACATGTATTTACCCAACAAAGGTTTCACAAACATAGTGGTAATAATGAAGAAGAAAGAGAGAGCCAAACCTATATACAATACAAGGAGCAATCATATACCAATATCACAGAATCATAAATGGAGGCTCTGATCTTATTTAACCCTTTCCCTTTCTTATGCACACTTTCTGATGCATCTGCAGCAGACAACTTTTTGAAATATTGTGGCAAAAGAAGAAATTGCTCATAATGAGCTATTTCTCCTTTTGTCATAATATTTTCAACTCTTTTCAATAATTATACTTTATACAGATTGTTTTCATTTTTGCCCAGATGATTTCAAAGTCGTCTTCTGCAGTTTTGTTGTATGTGGGAAGGGGCTAATCTGTAATCAAAGAAAACCAACATAAAGTGTACATAAAGAGTTGCTAGTGGATCAATGTAAACCCACAACCAGATGCAGGATCATGCATCTGCAGTAGATGAGAGAAATTGGTTATCCTGAGCAATTTTCTCCTTTTTGCCGACATTTTCAAAAGTCGTCTGACGAAGTTGCGTCACAATGCATCTACCAGTGGGAAAGGGTTAAACTATATTTTTTTAATAAAGTGTAAAAACATTGTGACAAAAGGAGAATTGCTAATACTGAGCAATTTCACCTTTTGTCACAATGTTTTTATCTCTATTCAATAATAATACTTTTGTTTATTGTTTCCATATTTCCGTCTAAATGCTTTCAAAGTCGCCTGCTGCAGATTTGTTGCATGTGGGAAAGGCTTAATACTGATTCAGATATACAATGTCTGTCTGAAAGTTATCGAAACCCTCTGTGACAACATAGCAAATAGCACAGAAACAGATCAACATGCACAGATGCACACGTTGATCTGAATCTAGACTGATAGAAAATGCCTATTTGTTGGTTTACTCAGAACACATTCATTTAATACTTTTGAGAGTTATATCTTCAATTTTCCTTTTGTTTCTTTTCTCCACTCAAAACAGCAGTTTTAAACGCAGACAGTTCTAAATATATTCAGCGAAAGGATTAGATAGGCTGGTATAGTACTATGGGTAAGAGATTTGGGTTGCAAAGCAATTTCAATTAAAACTTATGTTTTTTGCATCGATTGCAAAGCACTTTATATCAACTTAACCCTTTCCCACATTCAACAATTCTGCAGCATACGACTTTGGAAACATATAGACGAAAGCACAGAAATTCTCTACATATAGAAGTATAATTACAGAAAAAACTTAAAAACATGGTGGCAAAAGGAGAAATTGCCTGTTTCGAGCAATTTCTTCTTATATTACAATGTTTTCAAAAGTCGTCTGCAGAGGCGTATATGTGGGAAAGGGTGAAGTCGTCAATCTGGATGTCTGCTTCCTGGATATTCAGCCAGTACTTTCTCTGAACGGATACAAAGGTCCCAAACTTTTATAAAATTCTCAAGACTTTTGGAACTCTACTTCTGATTCAAAAGTTTTTTTACAACAGCCAATGAGATAATCATTAATTAGTTGATGGATGTTAATAATTATCATAATATTCACAAATGGTACAATATACAAACATCCAGTTTCATGATATAAAATTATACATTTCATATATCTCGTTGCATACATGCGTCAATGATCTTTAACCCTTTCCCTCATACGACAAATCTGCAGCAGACGACTTTGAAAACATAGTGACAAAAGAAGAAATTGCTCAAAATGAGCAATTTCTCCTTTTGCCACAATGTTTTCCACTTTCAGTCATAGGTTATCCATTCTATTATGGAGATTTTCTATTTTTTGACAAAATATGTTCAAAGTCGTCTGCTGCAGAATTGTCGTATGAGGGAAATAAGGGTTTAAAGGGTTTAAATTTTCTAATATGATCACGTTTGTTCATGCGAAAACCTAACGTTAGGCATTTGTGACCAGTGTAGATTCAGATCAGCCAACAATTTGTGCAGTCTGACCTGGCTCTGCACTGTCTGCCAATTTAAATCACAGGGGGTTTGGATCCTTTAGCACGAATGCACAGACAGATCTGTTTCCATATGTGAAATAATAACGCTAAGATTGGTTTTCCCGTAACACCATTCAAATATCACACAGTACTCTACAAAAGGTACAAAAACGAGGGTATGTATCAATTCCAAACTATATTCATAGACACTGGCTTACCACGGCTCTCCGGTTTCAGAATCTCTAGCAAAAAGGATAGGGGATAAAAAAAATTGTAATATACAGCTAAAGCTCTGCATGCATTTATAACTATAAATAACATTTGATAAAACATTGGATTCCACTTTGTTGCAATACACTGAATATTTGCAAAGGCAGCTCGATAATATAAGATCAGATAAGTAGTTATAACTGAAGAAATGGTCAATTTAACCCTTTCCCACATGTAGGCACGTTATGACGCCTCTGCTGCAGACGGCTTTCAAAAACACCGTGACATAAGCAATTTTTCCTTTTGCCACAATGCTTTCAACTCTGTTTAATAGTTTGAACTCTCATTTATAAAGATTTTTCAGATTTTTGTTAGAATGTTTTCAAGGTCATCTGCAGCAGACTACATTGAAAAAATCTAGGCAGAAACGCAGAAAATATCTTTCAATGAAGTTATAATTACTGGAAAAAAGTTAAAAACATTGTGTCAAAAGGAGAAATTTTCCTATTGTCACAATATTTTGAAAATATTTTTGCAGCAGAGACATCAGAAAGGGTCTTGATGTGGGAAAGGTTTAAAAGTAAAGAAATGGTCAATTGAAATGGAGAAACTATAACTGTCAGTGAAGAAGACTTAACCCTTTCCTACATGTAGAAGCATTTTGATGCATCTGTAGCGAACTGCTTTTGAAAGCATAGTGGCAAAAGGAGAAATTGCTCATAATGAGCAATTTCTCCTTTTACAACTATGTTTTCAACTGATTCAGACAATATTCATCATTAATTTTTCTCAATATTTTCAAAGTAGGTCTGGAAAAGGTTAATAACCCAGCAATATGCTTTGATAATTAAAAAAAGTAATCTGAAGTTCAGGGAAAGATTACTCTAGAATGCCAAAACGGATATAATCCAACTTTATGTCATGCACATCTATAAATTCATGATTCTATTGCCAAACTTCATTAAACTTTGAACAACTAGTTTGCTCCCAAAAGTTTATATGTCATACAGGCCTACCAACTTACAGACCAACCAATGCTGTAATTCCAGTTTATTCGAAACAAACTTTCTTTGTTGGGATATAAATTCTTCAATTCTATTTTTTCAATAAAAAGATTTTGAGGGTTTCTCTAAATGAAAAACTAGCACTACCATAATTATGAGAATATATTTAGCATTGCTAAATTGAGAAATGGATCTAAAATCAATATATTAATTGTGTGTACATGTGTTATAATTGTCTAAGTTCTCATAAATGCGTTCAAAATAAAGTATGTTGGAGGTAATGGTTTCTGCGAGAGATGAGAGTAACTGCTCCTACTTAAAATTACATATTTTTGACCAGGTTAGAAGGGAGGGCATCAGAAATATTAACGGTTTAATTAATTTTTGAGGTTAGCCCTTTCTCACTTGAAATCAATCTGCAGCCGATGAATTTGATTCTAAGTAAACATTTTGAAAATCTCTGTAAATGAGAGTTAAATTATTGAATAGAGATGGAAGTATTGTGGGAAATGTCGTTTACTGCATATGTTTCAAAAAAAATCTGTAAGCAGGAAAGTTCTGTAGAAAGGATCCTTTACTAAGCTTACATTAAGTTATCATTATTTTGGCCCCAACTGCCATAATATACAGAACTTTGATGAATGAATCATGGCAAAGTATGGACACATGACCACCAATCATCATTGATTGATTGATTGTTGTTTAAAGTTTTAACTGATTGTTTGGTTATTTATTCCCAATCAACTAGCTACCTTTTCACATAGACCTTCTTCAGTCCATTGTGGAACACAAATGACAAACATGTGGTCACAAGGTCTTTTTTTAAATTGTGGGATAGAATCAATGGGGGACCAGTGTTTGCACCCATGACCCCTGAATTGATAGCACTCATTGTTTCCAACTGAAGAATTGCGACTAGACAGCATGAATCAGTAAGAATAAATATATATATCATCAATCTCATCAATATAGGAAGATGATATTCAAAACAATTCTACCTCAGCCTTATTATTTTTCAAATTGTTGGGCAACCTTATTTTGCTCATTCTTGCATAATACTTGAGCAATTTGTATACAATAAAGTCCTTGCAATATATAATAGTGAATCTTTCTAGAATTTTTTTTCATAATTCATAAAATATCCTAAACAATGTGTAATTTATAATC
Organism: Serripes groenlandicus; assembly: GCA_031761405.1. NCBI lineage: Eukaryota > Metazoa > Mollusca > Bivalvia > Cardiida > Cardiidae > Serripes > Serripes groenlandicus. The sequence goes on along the minus strand of JASEVX010000005.1, from coordinate 64,929,605 downwards.
ACATAGTAATCTTGATGCTGGCTGAACACAATTTAAATATTCCCAATTAACTGTGGACAGTTGGGACCGACATTGGGACTGACAGTTTATTAGCTAGGCTAAAGTTATGTTTTGTAGAGGAAAAAAGGTAAGTATAAGTTTGATAAAGAGTAGAACAAGTTGTAAGAAAAGACAAAATTGTTTGGTTCCAGCAATATTTCATTTTATTGGAATGTTTTAAAATGCAGTTTTTCTCTCTCTCTCTTTATAGACAATGAATTTCATATTATTGTAGAGTTGTACAAATATTCAAAATCTAGCTCTTGTATCATTCCTATCAAATTTTAGATCCATTTCTTACAGGTTGAGATATGATAGACTTGTTCTAATCTTAAGAGTTGCCGCACTAGGACAACCAGGAATTACCCGCAATGTGATTTCATAGAAAATTTCAGTCTTTTACTGAAAGAAAAATCACAACATATTTTATAAAGAGTTGATGGAGTCTCCAACATCTGGGTGGCTGAAACTTCAAATGTCCTGTAAATCAAAGTTTACCCTTTCCCTCATACGACAATTCTGCAGCAGATGACTTTGAACATATTTTGTCAAAAAATAGAAAATCTTTATAACTTAATGGATAACTTATGATTAAAAGTGGAAAACATTGTGGCAAAAGGAGAAATAGGTCCTTATGTTTTCAAGTGTTGTTTGCTGCAGACACGTCAAAAAGGGTCTACAGGTGGGAAAGTGTTGTATCCTTCAAAATATCTTAACCTATTTCCTGAAACTGACAACTTTTAACACCTTTGTCCAGTAGACAGCTTTTGAAAATATTTTCTTACATTATCAAAATTATTATTTTTAATTTTCGGGATATAACATTTGATTTCCTCACATGTATTTAACTTTAAAAATATAAAATCCAAATAAAACAGTTCACTGAATTTTCACTGACCAGTATCATGGTCATTTCAAAAACGGCTTTGATCGAGTTCAATGCCAAAGAGACAAATCCAGAAACCAATTATTATAAACTAGCAAGTTACACACAGTGATACTCGCCACATTACCATGATGCTACCCAATACAATCACAGATTTAAACCTTTCCCACATGCAGACGCATTCTGACACGTCTGCAGCAGACGACTTTTGAGTACGTTGTCGCAAATATAGCACTTGCTCATAATTTGCAATGTCTCCTTTTGCCACAATCAACACAATCAACACAATCAACACAATCAACACTATCAAATAATTATACTTTCATTTATAGACATATTCCATATATTTTCCTATTACTTGTCAAAGTCGACTGTTGCAGATTTGTAGTATGCTAGTATGTAGGAAAGAGTTAAGTGAAAAAAGTGTTCATACAATATGCAATTGTGTTGAATAAATATATCAAGAGATATCAACTTTAAAACACTTGTCAAAATAATAGTTATTGTACTTCAAATACTGGGGCATAAAATTATGGTTGTAGAAAACTATTAATAAATTTGACATTTTTTTATGAAACTTCTTTAGATTATATTTATGCTGAAACATGATCCCACTCAAGGCTGTCAGAGTTTTTAAAATGATTTTTTTTCCGTCCAGCTTGTCCAAAGCCAATTTTAGGAATATCAAGATAAAAATGTTAAGTTGGGCCGCACACAGCACACAGATGGTCCCAGCAGTCAAAGGGTTAAAGTTTTATTTTGTTTCTATTTTATTGCACCCATATTTGGATCTAAAAATTATTTTCGATTAGTCTATGAAATGAACTGAAGAATGCCAACCCTTCAATATAATTTAGTTATAAGTTTTAGAATTATATACATGCCAACCATGTGGTTGACTCAACTCACTTAACCCTTTCCCTCATACAACAATTCTGCAGTAGACGACTTTGAACATATTTTGCCAAAAAATAGAAAATCTCTATAATTGAATGGATAACCTATGACTAAAAGTGGAAAACATTGTGGCAAAAGGAGGAAATTGCTCGTTCTGAGCAATTTCTTCTTTTGTCCCTATGTTTTCAAAAAGCTGTCTGCTGCAGAGGCGTCAGAAAGCGTCTATATGAGGGAAAGGGTTAAACTATATGTCAGACTGTACATTATCTATGTGTAATGAATATGCAAAGTAGTATACATGTTTAAATACATTATCCAGGTTATTGAGTTACTATGTGATATGCAATATCATACTATTATCAATATAACAATGCAAATATTATCTACTTAATACCACTAAACCTTGTAATTATTATGTATATAAGTAGAGGCAGTTGATACAATTAGAAAACCATACAAATAACATTAAAAAAGCCGCATGATATTAACAAAATGCGTGAACATTACTGCAAGCACCACTCGGCACACCCCATATTCCTTTAAACAGACACATACAGTGTGCATGATCTCATGCCGCCATTCATAACAGATGTACAAACTTACCCTTTACGACCTATCGGAGCTGGCAGACTACTACAAGAAGTCAGAAAATTGGTTGTGAATTTGGCTTTAATAATTATGAATATTTGAGATGCTGAATTCATTTTCACATGTTTATCAGCCATTTCTCCAAAGATTGCCTTGGTCATACATAATTTATCAGCTTATTTTTAAAAACAATACAAGTGTAAGAAAGTATTAACTGCTTCTTGTGAAATTAGAATTTCAAATGAGTGGACATTTCTCGGGATAAGGCGTTAAATTCTGAGATCAATATTTCATCTTTAACCCTTTCCCTCATAGATGCATTTTGATGCATCTACAGCATATGTCTTCTCAAAACATTGTGGCAAAAATGAAAAATTGTCATAAAGAGCAATTACTTCTATTGCTACAATGTTTGTTTATACAAACTATTCTAAAGCTATAATGTCATTTATAGTGATTTTAAATAGTTTTGTCTAGAGATTGCTGCAAATGAGAAATGGATAAACTCCATGTTGTTGGTAATTAAAGAATTGTCATAACTGGGACTTTTGTTTTGAGTACCACATCATAGGGTATTTTAAACTAATAAGGTAGATGGAGGGAGAAAAATCTATTACTCCATTCTGAAAAACAAAACAAATTAATACTCATTGGATTCTGGTTAAGCTTTGGGTTCAAATAAGGGGAAACATAAAACTCTTTTTCTTTTTTACAGAGAGGCAAAGGAATGACTAAATGAACTTACTTTTTGGCAAGTACAGAATTTATAAAGACTGTTGAAGCGTGCATCAGCCTGTCACTGCGTACAGCTCGAACCACACATAGACGCTGCATGGGTTTGTAAACATCGTCCATTTTGTCAGGTAATGGAACCGTCTCAGGGGTGTCTGACTCACAAAGATTACGCCACTGGGTCTCACGGCCATCTTTAGGCATTCTGTCAAACATTTCCTAATGAAAAATTTAAAAAAAAAACAAGATTAAAAAATTGAAATTTATAAAATCACACGAAAACATGTTTTTTTATTAACCCTTTCCCTCATACGACAATTCTGCAGGAAGCCGACATCGAACATATTTTGTCAAAAAATAGAAAATCTCTGTAATTGAATGGATAACCTATGACAAAAAGTGGAAAACATTGTGGCAAAAGGAGAAATTGCTCGTTTTGAGCAATTTCTTCTTTTGTCACTATGTTTTCAAAAAGCCGTCTGCTGCAGACATTGAAAATCCTCCTGATACACACTACTAAAACTAAGTGTACATCAAGAAATTGTTTTATGATTTCTTAAAACATAATGGAATAAAGAGAAATGGCTATATGTTACCTTTTCTCACAATGTTTCAATCTTTGTTTCCAAAATTTATCTCGGGACGCTCATATAATGCTATTAGGTTGTCAATTGTATTAACACTGAAGAATTACAAAGAAAATACCTGAAACCATTCAAAGTGTGTTGCTAACACTTGTAGGTTATGGAATTGATCATCCGACATCCAATCAAATGGCTTCTTTGTCTGAGAAATCCTGGTTTCAACAGATTGTTGAAGATGTCCGAGAGACAACATGACAACGGAGCTGAAGTCTGGGGATATGACGTATTCCCTCTCTCCAGGTCCAATACGTGACAGGGAGTCTTCAACCTGCAACATATTTTTTTTTATAAAATTCTTCTTCTAAAATTACATATAATGATAATTATAATTGCTCACATACAAAAGATTTGCAGCAGAAGATTTTGAAAACATTTATTAAAGCAAAAATACGGAAAATCATTATAAATGGAATTATTATTGTTGAATAAAGTTAAATCAATTCTAGCAAAAGAAGATTGCTCATTATGAACAATTTTTAATTTTGATCCAATTTTTTAAGTTTGTTTGCTGCAGGTGAATTTATAGAATTTAAATTTTACTGATTTTACATAAATGATATATCTTACCTCAATTCCCAGTAATAAGGCAAAAATAAATCTATCCCTCTCAAACAGGCCTCTAGCGGTGTAGTAGTAGGCATTGCTTGTCACTTTCTCCAAAACAGCTTTTACTGCAGATCTGTGACAACATATAACATCAAGTTGATTTACCATTGAATTAATGATGTGTGAATAAAAAGTTGATAGCAATAAATTATAATACATCATATATGATTAAAAGGAAATTGCGTTGATGGCAGTGTCATAATATTAACATGTTTTAGAATATAGGTAGTCAAGAAATACATGAGGTCTTGTCATTTCATCTGGGAAAGTAAAAATCTGCCTTTGAAATTATTTCCATCTAGGTAATTAAGTTTTTTCTGATCCCTGTCTATTTATATAAATCTTCAGTGTAAATGTAATATATGAAATTACAGCATTGTTCCTATTTACAGATATTATACAGTGAGATAAGAGTATTTAGAAGTTAAAATTGTAGACAAAAAATCAGGGACTACCTAAATTTGTGGAAAATATATAAAAGATGGTGTATCTAACTTTTCCCACATTTTTCATCCCTCTTACAATGTTCTAAGTAAACTTCTCACCTCTCAGAATGGCTGATGGCAGCATCATAGAGATCTAGGAATCTGTTGTAAGATATCTGGTAGAGGGGATGAACCTCTCTCATATACTGAGTGACATCGAAACAAACCGCAGCTCGCTGGGCAATTGATCTGAATCCGTCTCTGGCCTTTAGAATGGCCGACTCGCTCATCTCTACACGGGTTTGACTGAAATAGAATTTCAACACTGAGTAATACCTTTCTCACATACAATAAATCAGCACCAGATGGGTCAGAAAACATGGCGGCAAAATTATAGAAAATCTCTTAACCCTTTCCCTCATACGACAATTCTGCAGCAGTCGACTTTGAACATATTTTGTCAAAAAATAGAAAATCTCTATAATTGAATGGATAACCTATGACTAAAAGTGTTTTCAAAAAGCTGTCTAATACAGTGGCCTCAAAAAGCGTCTATATGAGGGAAAGGGTTTAAGGTAAGTTAAATCATTGAAAAGTGTTAAACACAATGTGGCAACAGGAGAAATTGCTCTTAATGAGCTTTTTCTCCAATTGCCACAATGTTTTAAAAAGTTCTCTGCTGCAAGGCGTCAAAGTGCTTCTACACGTCGGAAAAGGCTTAAAGACATTATTGAATTGTTTTATTATTTTTTAACCCTTTCCAAAATATGACGAATCTGCATCAAGTTTTTAAAAACATTAAGGCAAAAAACAAAATGTTTTCTAAAAAGAGTGATCCCATCCCTACAAGGTGAACTGGCAGGACAGGCCACACTAAAAACATACTCAATAAGAATTAAACCCTCGACCACATATAGACGCTTTCTGACGCCTCTGCAGCAGACGACTTTAGAAAAACATTGCGACAAAAGGAGAAATTGCTCATAATGAGCAATTTCTGCTTTTCCCACAATGTTTTCAGTAATTATACCTTCATTTAGGAGATATTCTATGTTTTTTGTCACTATGTTTTCAAAGTCATCTGCCGCAGATTTGTTGTATGTGGGAAAGGGTTAATTTGATTGTAATTGCTGTTAACCCTTTCCCAGATGCATTTTGACGCATCTGCCGCTGATGAGCTTTGAAAACATTGAGGCAAAAAGAGCTCAATAGAGATTTGTTGTATGTGGGCAAAAGTCAATTTCACAATGTCTGATGATGAGTTATGGAGTGTTGTGGTTTATTTTCATACCTTTCAACAGTTTCATCATACTGTTTCTTAAGCTCAGCCAGTTTCTTTGTAGCTTGAAGGTCATTCATGAGTCGGACATCACTGGATAAATTCACTCTCATCTGTTTTTCAAGTTTGTCCAAGAACTGCATGTTTTCTAGTTTCTCCTACAGGAACAGAACAAACAAATATTTGTTAATAATTTTTTATACTCATTTTGTTTGTTTGATTGTTCTGTGTTTTACGCTGCTTTCAACACTTTTTCAGTTATCTCACGACGTTTCCCGGGTAAGTTACCCGTTCTACTGGTCCATTTATCCTGACACAAGTCAGCCGATCATAATGCTAACCCCACAACCCTGAGTTCTAAGGAAGGCAGCCATTACTTCCATTTTTAAAGTCTTTGGTATGACCCAGCCAGGAATCGAACCTCCCCATGTAAGATTGAAACCACATAGAATTTTGAGCAAAGTGCATTGAAGGCAGTTCTTATATGTTTAGATGCTTCTGCAGCAGAAAACTTTTTAACACTATTGAAAGTATATTCTTAATAAACAATTTGCCTTTCCCAACATTGCTTTCTGTCCAGTTTTTATAAAAAAACTTTGACTGTACAGATCTCTAAATTTATTTCATAATGAATAATGGGTTAAATTTGTTACCTCTGCAGCAGTTGACATTTTCAATACAATTTGGAACAGGATTTTTTTTCCCAAAATAAGCAATAACTTTTCCCATAATGTTTCCAAAATCCTCTGTTTCAAAATTTAAATTACCACATTTTATCATTTTTCCTCAGACGTTTTCAAATCTGGCCACTTTAAAGTACCATAATCAGATAAACAACTAACCCTTACCTATATATTAAAAATCTGCAGCAGACCACTTTAAAAAATATCTAGGCAAAAATATGGGAAAGATTTTATAATTAACATTTAATCATTTAAAAGGATTAAAATCATCATGGCAAAAGGGTTAATTGTTCATTATGAGCAATATCTCGTTTTGCCACAATGTTGTCAAAAAGTTGTCTGCGACAGAGGCAATACAATGAGTATCTCCATATGAGAAAGAGTAAAATGAGACCTGTCTGAGAGCGGTCTGTTCATCCTCGAGCCTGGATTTCTCATGAGCCATGAACCTGTTGAGTAGCTCCTCCTCCACATCGCTCCTGTACAGTTGGAAGTACATTACAGAGGCATAGGCTGCCAGTTGTTGGGGAACCATATGGGCTTCCACTGTAGTGTGGAGAAACAGGCGGAAACGAGGATCACACTCCACCTCGTGGTCTTCAACCTAGGAAACAGATTATAAAACAATTCGCTCATAATAACAGTGTAACCATTCTAGAAAGGGTCGGCCATTTCTGAGAAAACCAACATTGTGTATTCTGCGTAAAGTATCGCCCCTGATCAGCCTAAGCATGCCATGCAGGCTTACCCGGACGAACATTTTTCGCCTCCTGTGGATTTTCTGTTTCAGGAATTATTACTCTATACCCCTATCCCCCCGAGACGGAATGTGTCGGCCTGGATCAGTCTGCGCGGACTGTGCAGGCAGATCTGGGTCGATACATTACGTAGATGCCATAATGTTGGTTTTCTCGCAGGAAAGGCTCAAAAGGAATTAGGCACTAAGCAGGCAAGCAGAGATTTGGTACTATAATGTAACTAGTTGACTGTTCACAAAATGGCCATATAATAATTATATCAGAAGAACAAACTCCAATGTTGCCACTGGGATATGAATCTTCAACCTCCAAGTACTGAATGTAAATGCCGTGCTAGCCATTTTGTGCCTAACACACTCACCATCTGCCAGGAGAGCAAACCTTGGCAAACAATAACACAAGTGGTTGCTGTTAGATGTTTCTTGAAACATTGTGTAATTAGCCCCCCTTTTCTCTACATACAACAAATCTGCAGCAGATACCTTAGAATACATCTTGGAAAATATATGGAAAATATGTGTAATGAAAGAATAATCAATGATTCGAGGTTAAAACATTGTTGAAAAAGGAAAAATGAGCAATTTCTCCTTTTGCCAGAATTTTTTCAAAATTTAAATGTTTTGTCTCACAAAAAAATCTGTTAAAGTGGAATAAAAAAAAAAGATTAAGTCAGATATTATAAATGTACATCTATCATGATCATTTATGGTAAAATTAGAAAGAATTACCATCCCAAATGGATTAAATTATTAACAATTATCACACTTACAATGATCTTGAATCTGTTTTTGCCGTTAATGAAGTCCGAGCATCTCTGTATGGCATGTCTAAATCGGCTGTCCTTGGCCAGTTTATTTATATCACAGTCAGTAACCAATAGTGGACTTCCATCTGCCAAACAATTCTCTAGTTGGGAGCGGAGTTCCTGGAATAAGAAACATGTATTGTTATTAAAAAAAAAACCTTCCTTGAAATAAATGCCTCTGAAAACATTTCAGTAAAATAAGAAAATGCTTACCTTGTAAATTATCCATAAAACATTGTTTAATGCAATTTAACCCTTTACCTCATATGAAGAGGGTTGATTGATTGATTAATTGGGGTTTAACGCAGTTTTTAACAATTTCTCAGTTATATCATGGCGGCCAAGTTCACCTACTCATGCATTCCCTGGTTTTCTCACACCAGTACTCCACACAACAATCTTCCCAAGCAACTAGCTGCTTTTCCACATAGACTCATATGAAGAGGGAAAGAAAGGGTTAAATATAAACTTTCTTTTTTGCTCTTGTTTTTCCCATGCACACAACTTTTGAAAGATTGTGATTGGAGTAAAAATTGCTAATATTGATAAATAAAAAAATTAAAGAAAGTTTTTAAATTTTAGAATGTTTGTTTATGTGGGAAAGGTTTTATATTCATTTATTTTCTGCTGAGGATGCTACGAGAAACAAACTCATACTTGGTCAAAAATTCCACATACATGTAGCTAGTTTTACCTTGTAAAGGCTCTTGTGATGATATAATATTTTCAGGTTGTTTATGTTTTTATCTACCATTGTTGATTCCGATCAATTTGTGAAACACCACAGAATGATCCGACTTCGTACTATTTGTCATATAAAATTCCAAGAAACATTTGACACCAATAATACGCAAGCTTATCGGCTCTCATTGATCTACAGGAAGATCATTTATTTTCTTATCATAAATATCAACAGTCTGATTAATCCTCCAGTACAACTCATATGCTGTTTATCATGTAAGTGTTATTAACCCTTTCCCACATACAACAAATCTGCTGCAGACGACTTTAAAAACATACCAGAACAAGATGTGTTTGTGAAACACTGATGCCCCCCAATGGCAACATCTAGGTCAAAGGTCAAGGTCGCAAGGTATACACATGTGAAATATGGTAGCCTTACCTGTTATTGTTCAAAAGTAGTGGGGAAGGTTAAAAAAAAAATTGAGAATGGCAACATCTAGGTCAAAGGTCAAGGTCGCAAGGTCAAAAATGTTGGTACTGACAGAAAGGTCATGTCACAAGGAATACACATGTGAAATATGGTAGCCGTATCTGTTATGGTTCAAAAGTAATGGCCAAGGTTAAAGTTTTTTTCGAGAATGGCAACATCTAGGTCAAAGGTCAAGGTCGCAAGGTCAAAATTGTTGGTACTGACAGAAAGGTCATGTCACAAGGAATACACATGTGAAATATGGTAGCCGTACCTGTTATGGTTCAAAAGAAGTGGTCAAGGTTAAAGTTTTTTTTCAAGAATGGCAACATCTAGGTCAAAGGTCAAGGTCGCAAGGTCAAAAATGTTGGTACTGACATGTGAAATATGGTAGCCATACCTATTATGGTTCAAAAGTAATGGCCAAGGTTAAAGTTTTTTTCGAGAATGGCAACATCTAGCTCAAGGTCAAGGTCGCAAGGTACTGACAGAAAGGTCATGTCACAAGGAATACACATGTGAAATATGGTAGCCATACCTGTTATGGTTCAAAAGAAATTGCCATGGTTAAGGTTTTTTTCGAGAATGGCAACATCTAGGTCAAGGTCAAGGTCAAAAGGTGAAAAATGTTGGTACTGACAGAAAGGTCATGTCACAAGGAATACACATGTGAAATATGGTAGCCGTATCTGTTATGGTTCAAAAGTAATGGCCAAGGTTAAAGTTTTTTTCGAGAATGGCAACATCTAGGTCAAAGGTCAAGGTCGCAAGGTCAAAAATGTTGGTACTGACATGTGAAATATGGTAGCCATACCTGTTATGGTTCAAAAGTAATGGCCAAGGTTAAAGTTTTTTTCGAGAATGGCAACATCTAGGTCAAAGGTCAAGGTCGCAAGGTCAAAATTGTTGGTACTGACAGAAAGGTCATGTCACAAGGAATACACATGTGAAATATGGTAGCCGTACCTGTTATGGTTCAAAAGAAATGGTCAAGGTTAAAGGTTTTTTTTAGTATGGCAACATCTAGGTCAAAGGTCAAGGTCGCAAGGTCAAAAATGTTGGTACTGACAGAAAGGTCATGTCACAAGGAATACACATGTGAAATATGGTAGCCGTATCTGTTATGGTTCAAAAGTAATGGCCAAGGTTAAAGTTTTTTTCGAGAATGGCAACATCTAGGTCAAAGGTCAAGGTCGAAAGGTCAAAAATGTTGGTACTGACAGAAAGGTCATGTCACAAGGAATACACATGTGAAATATGGTAGCCGTACCTGTTATGGTTCAAAAGTAATGGCCAAGGTTAAAGTTTTTTTTTGTGCAGACAGACAGACAGACAGACCAACAGACCAACCAACCAACAGACAGGCCAAAAACTATATGCCCACCGAATCGGAGATTCCGGGGGCATAAAAATTGGAAACTCCCTTTAACTGAAAGTACAATAATTGAATAGAGTTGAAAACATGGTGACAAAAAGGAGAAATTGCTTGTTTTGAGCAATTTCTTCTTTTATAGCCATGTTTTCCAAAAGCCATCTGCTGCTGAGACATCAGAAAGCGCCTATATTATGAGGAAAAGGGTTAAGAAACATGTACAATCAAAATCCTATACTTACATTATATCTGACTTCAACAAGGCCTTTATCTTTCATATTGAATCTCAGCCAATCTATAATGCGACTGGCTGGGTCACAGACGAGGGGCCAGGCTGTGATACTCTGCTCTTGCATCAAGAAGCATGCATTCTCTAACATCAATGGTGTGATGGGTAGTCGTAATATCTCTAGGTTCATGATATCCAACTATCAAAACATTGGAAAGGTAATGAATAACATTTAAATATTCTAGGGAGTAGAGCAAGGGCAAACAAAGTACAACATTTGTATAGGCAATAACACACCTTTTTTTAAAAGTAAGTCAAAGATCATTTGTTAAAGCATTGTCACAAATTAAAAAAGTAAATTTGTTGAATTGACATCCCCGCCAAATTTGTTTTGTAAAATATACTTGGACCACCTTCGTAAATCAGTTACTAAAATAAAGGTAATAAATAACATTTAAATATTCTAGGGAGTAGCTATCAATTATCATAGAATAGATTAAGTGCTTTTTAACCCATATCCAACTGAATTCTAACAACATAGTTGAATAAGTTATTGCATACATAGCGAGTACTCTTTGAGTAAAATTGATAAATGAGCAGAAAATAAAATACATCAATATCAAAACTTTACTGATGTGCAGGATGATCTTGGTCTACAATTGATCGTAATTTTAGTTGTACAATACAATGTTGCAATGCCATCCCTGCAAATCTTAAGCCACCAAGACCGAAACCACTTCAAATGCTATCCCTGCTTACCCTATGCATTTAGGATTGAAACCAATTGTAATGCTTTTCCCTGCAAACCCTTAACACCTAACAGAGAAATTGTAATGCTATCCTTGCAAGCACTATCCATCTAAGATGGAAACCAATTGTAATGCTATCCCAGCAAACCCTATGTATCTAAGATGGAAACCAATTGTAATGTTATCCCAGCAAACCCTATGTATCTAAGATGGAAACCAATTGTAATGCTATTCCAGCAAACCCTATGTATCTAAGATGGAAACCAATTGTAATGCTATCCCAGCAAACCCTATGTATCCAAGATGGAAACCAATTGTAATGCTATCCCAGCAAACCCTATGTATCTAAGATGGAAACCAATTGTAATGCTATCCCAGCAAACCCTATGTATCTAAGATGGAAACCAATTGTAATGCTATCCCAGCAAACCCTATGTATCTAAGATGGAAACCAATTGTAATGCTATCCCAGCAAACCCTATGTATCTAAGATGGAAACCAATTGTAATGCTATCCAAGCAAACCCTATGTATCTAAGATGGAAACCAAATGTAATGCTATCCCAGCAAACCCTATCCATCTAAGATGGAAACCAAATGTAATGCTATCCCAGCAAAAGTTGCCAAACCCTATGCATCTAAGAACGAAACCACTTGTAATGCTATCCTTGGAAACCTTATAACACCCAGATCAGAAACAACATCTTCTTTTTATTATTACTATACAGAGGATTGAACCCAAGACCTCCTGCTCTGAATGCATATATTTTAACAGCAACCTTACAAAAGTAGCTGTAAGAAAATGTGCACACTTCAGCAGTATGAACCTACCTCAGTATACAAGAAATCCACCAATGGGAGTGTCCTAAATAAACTCTTCTTCGGCAATGGCATACCATGGTGCTCACACACCTGCATAAAAAACTCCCCCATTCTTTTCCTGTTAAAAAAGGGGACAACTTTAGCATGTTACATTATTTTTATGCAAACAAAGTACAACAAGTGCCTTGGAGAGCCGCCGATATATTACGAGGGCGCTACCGGTGCTCTACCGACATTGACAAAGCCATACAGGAGTACTGCTGTTGTACTTCCGTTGTTAGCTCCGGCAGCGCAATAGCAAAAATGTTTGAGCATATTCAAAAATATATACCCTCGCCCACCGTTGCTAATCTTTTCGCCAATGTTCTGTCGATGTACTACCATTCTTAGCAATGTGATACCGTTGCGCTGCCGTACTAATATCAATCCCTGAAAATCGATTAATTTGTGCTCCGGTAAAGCTCCGGCGAGCCAAATCGGCTAGGTCTGACAGGCCCTTAAGGGAAAGTTTATCTTTTGTCCAATTTACTTTTAATGAAGGGTTTTGAAATGATAGCATACCAGTCGTCAGCTGCAAGTGGGAATGGGATTAAACCTTATTTGACCAACAAACCTATCTAATTGGTACTAAAAAGAATTGTAATACTGAAATGATTCTTTTGAGTTCCAACAAGATAGAATTTGACATAGTAATAAGACAGATATGGAGGAGCTGACTGGTTTGTAAATTTATCCACCTTTGGCAGAGAAATTTACTTGTTTGAATGCAGTTTTACGCCGCTTTCAGTAATATTTCTGTTAAATCAATGCACCAGTCATGATGCTATCCTGTCCTGTTAAATCAATGCACCAGTCATGATGCTATCCTGTCCTGTTAAATCAATGCACCAGTCATGATGCTATCCTGTCCTGTTAAATCAATGCACCAGTCATGATGCTATCCTGTCCTGTTAAATCAATGCACCAGTCATGATGCTATCCTGTCCTGTTAAATCAATGCACCAGTCATGATGCTATCCTGTCCTGTTAAATCAATGCACCAGTCATGATGCTATCCTGTCCTGTTAAATCAATGCACCAGTCATGATGCTATCCTGTCCTGTTAAATCAATGCACCAGTCATGATGCTATCCTGTCCTGTTAAATCAATGCACCAGTCATGATGCTATCCTGTCCTGTTAAATCAATGCACCAGTCATGATGCTATCCTGTCCTGTTAAATCAATGCACCAGTCATGATGCTATCCTGTCCTGTTAAATCAATGCACCAGTCATGATGCTATCCTGTCCTGTTAAATCAATGCACCAGTCATGATGCTATCCTGTCCTGTTAAATCAATGCACCAGTCATGATGCTATCCTGTCCTGAGGACCAAGGAGGGACACCATTAATACTTCTTTTAATGACTAGGCAGAGAATTTACCTTGAGTCCATATTAGCAGGACCGCAGTAAGTGAGGAAGGCAGAAGCAGCGATACAATTGGCCAGCAGCAGTTCATTGCAATCATTGTCTTTTACATGCTGCTTCCAGTCTCCTTCTTGGGACCTCAAACTGAAATATAAGAAAAATATATGATTGATTGATTTTATATTTAACCCTTTCCCATGAAGAAACTTTCATATTTCATCTATATGTTAATTAAAAAAGGATAACCTTGGACATCATTCTCAGCTCTATAATATTTTTTAAACAGAATGCTTTGTACTATGGGCTGGAGGTCTAATTACTTTCAATAAAATATTTGTCATTGTCATTATCACATGAGATTTATAGATGGACTATACAAGACATGATCCTCATGATACAATACATGATATTTATAAAGCTTATTGTATAGAAAAGATGGTAAGACTACAATACATTTTTGAAAAAGGGATAAATCACTAAAGGTTTTAGAAATTGCTCCTTTTTCCCAAAATCTTATCAAATATCTAGTGTTGCTGAAGTTTGAAAAGTTATTAGAGAAAGTGATTAAAATAAAATACCTGTCCACCATTTCCGTAGCCGCTTTAAGCCTTTCATTCATGGAGATGAGTTCCATTTCTAGAGAGTGTTTTTCTACAACAGCCTGGTCAAACTCATGTTGAAGCTTGTTAACTTGTTCCTGTATCCTCACTAAGTCATCTTCCGTATACTCTTCTTCAACTTCTTTCGCCTCTTCTTCAACTTCTTCCTTTGGCTAATAATAATAATAATAATAATAATAATAATGATAATAATGATAATAATAATAATAATGATAATAATAATAGTAATAATAATAATAATGATAATAAAAAACAATAAGACATTTGAGGTAATATTAATAACAACCAGTTACTGAAGCACAGCAAGCAAAACAGTAGACCCCTACCAAATAGGGGTAGAAATCCCAGAATAAACATTGTGTAAAAATCCAATGTAATAACCATAAATGATATGGTAAAAGAACAGGGGGCCGGCCCATAATAAATGTGACATGTTGTGTAAAAACCCAATGTAATAACCATAAATGATATAGTAAAAAAACGGGGCCGGCCCTGAATAATTGTGACATTTTGTGTAAAAACCCAATGTAATAACCATAACTAATGTGCTAAACAAAGGTAGTATGACCAATTTTTGTCTGACAATTATTGTATGCATGTCGTACAATTTTCAGGGTGTTTTATCAAGTGCTGCAGATTATTAACCCTTTCCCTAATATAGATGCTTTCTGATGCCTCTGCAGCAGACAGCTTTTTGAAAACATAGTGACAAAAGAAGAAATTGCACAAAACATTCAATTTCTCCTTTTGCCACAATGTTTTCCACTTTTTGTCATAGGTTATCCATTTAATTATGGAGATTTTCTATTTTTTGACAAAATATGTTCAAAGTCGTCTGCTGCAGAATTGCCGTATGAGGGAAAGGGTTAAAACCTGAATCTGAATTTCATAGGCTTTACGCAAATTGTTGAAACAGAGACTATTTTATTATTGTAAGATTTTAACGTATGATAATTGCAATTGAAGATCAATTAAAAACAAGATGTGTTTGTGAAACACTGATGCCCCTGAATGGCAACATCTAGGTCAAAGGTCAAGGTCGCAAGGTCAAAAATGTTGGTACAGACAGAAAGGTCATGTCACAAGGAATACACATGTGAAATATGGTAGCCGTACCTGTTATGGTTCAAAAGTAATGGTCAAGGTTAAAGTTTTTTTCGACAGACAGACACATCTAGGTCAAAGGTCAAGGTCGCAAGGTCAAAAATGTTGGTACTGACAGAAAGGTCATGTCACAAGGAATACACATGTGAAATATGGTAGCCGTACCTGTTATGGTTCAAAAGTAGTGGTCAAGGTTAAAGTTTTTTTGTCGACAGACAGACAAAGAGACAGACAGGCCAAAAACTAGATGCCCACCGAATCGGTGATTCCGGGGGCATAAAAATATTCGATTTGATTGTTTTTATCAATTAATTAACATAGCTGTTACACAAAAGCAAAATCTCTACTATACTGAAGAAAACTTAGGAGGTTCAAATATTTTTCTTGAAGTTTTTTTATACAGGTCCATTCAATAACATTGTGAAATAATATAAAAACATCATGATTATATACCATAATTTACCAAAATTATGCTTTCATATTAAAGATTTTTACAATCAGATGTACAGTTAGACAAAAACAGAAAAATTAAAACATATAAACACATAAAGCATGCAAATTGAAATTCTTCGGGGAAAATGGTTTAGGGGTAATTCTAATTCTAACAAAATCTTTACACCAGAATTGAAACTATCCTTAACCCTTTTCCTCATATAAACGCTTTTGGATGCCTCTGCAGCAGACGGCTTTTTGAAAACGTGCAATTTCTCCTTTTTCCACAATGTTTTCCACTTTTAGTCATAGGTTATCCATTCAATTATGGAGATTTTCTATGTTTTGACAAAATACGTTCAAAGTCGTGCAGAATTGTCGTATGAGGAAAAGGGTTAACCCTTTCCCACATACAAATAACCTTCAGCTGAAAATATTCAGGGAAAAGTAAGGAAAATTTCCATGCATGAAAGTATATATTTTAACAAAAAAGACATTGTCGCAAACGGAGAACCTATAGTTTAACCTTTTCCTACCTACAGAAATATTTTGATGCAACTTGCACCAGACCACTTTTGTAAACATTTTGGCAAAACAAGAAATTGCTCATCATGAACCAGTTCTCCTTTTGCCACAATATTTTGAACTCAATTCAATATTATAATTTCAATTATAGATGTTTAACCCTTTCCCTTATATAGACGCTTTCTGACGCCTCTGCAGCAGGCGGCTCTTTTGAAAACATAGTGACAAAAGAAGAAATTGCTCAAAACGAGCAATTTCTCCTTTTGCCACAATGTTTTCCACTTTTAGTCATAGGTTATCCATTCAGTTATAGAGATATTCTATTTTTTGACATAATATGTTATAAGTCGTCTGCTGCAGAATTGTCGTATTTGGGAAAGGATTAAGTTTTGCTTCCTATTTTTTATAGACGTAGATTTGCCGTAAGTGGGTGAGGGTTAACGCAATGTAAACACAACTTTGTATGGAAACAATTTGGCAGAAACATGAACTAGAAAAATAAAGAAAGTTAAAAAGTAAACATTTTATAACTCGATTACTCTGTTTATTTGTCCAATTCTGATTGAAATTCCTCTGACTCGTATCCTCAACTTTTTTGCTAAGAGTCTAGCAGCCTGAAGATTTTATGACAACAAATTATACAGTATTCCATAAAGAAGATATTTTCCAGTTTGGAGGCAAAATCATTAACCTTCTACCTGGACCATCCTGGTCTTCATACTCACATCAATTGACCTTTCTCTACCTTGACCTTCCTGGTCTTCGTACACACATCAATTGACCTCTCTCTTCCTTGACCTTCCTGGTCTTCATACTCACATCAATTGACATCTCTCTACCTTAACCTTCCTGGTCTTCATACTCACATCAATTGACCTCTCTCTACCTTGACCTTTCTGGTCTATATACTCACATCAATTGACCTTTCTCTACCTTGACCTTCCTGGTCTTCGTACACACATCAATTGACCTCTCTCTACCTTGACCTTCCTGGTCTTCATACTCACATCAATTGACCTCTCTCTACCTTGACCTTTCTGGTCTATATACTCACATCAATTGACCTTTCTCTACCTTGACCTTCCTGGTCTTCATACTCACATCAATTGACATCTCTCTACCTTGACCTTCCTGATCTTCATACTCACATCAATTGACCTCTCTCTACCTTGACCTTCCTGGTCTTCATACTCACATCAATTGACATCTCTCTACCTTGACCTTCCTGATCTTCATACTCACATCAATTGACCTCTCTCTACCTTGACCTTTCTGGTCTATATACTCACATCAATTGACCTTTCTCTACCTTGACCTTCCTGGTCTTCATACTCACATCAATTGACCTCTCTCTACCTTGACCTTTCTGGTCTATATACTCACATCAATTGACCTTTCTCTACCTTGACCTTCCTGGTCTTCGTACACACATCAATTGACCTCTCTCTACCTTGACCTTCCTGGTCTTCATACTCACATCAATTGACCTCTCTCTACCTTGACCTTTCTGGTCTATATACTCACATCAATTGACCTTTCTCTACCTTGACCTTCCTGGTCTTCATACTCACATCAATTGACATCTCTCTACCTTGACCTTCCTGGTCTTCATACTCACATCAATTGACATCTCTCTACCTTGACCTTCCTGGTCTTCATACTCACATCAATTGACATCTCTCTACCTTGACCTTCCTGATCTTCATACTCACATCAATTGACCTCTCTCTACCTTGACCTTTCTGGTCTATATACTCACATCAATTGACCTTTCTATACCTTGACCTTCCTGGTCTTCGTACACACATCAATTGACCTCTCTCTACCTTGACCTTCCTGGTCTTCATACTCACATCAATTGACCTTTCTCTACCTTGACCTTCCTGGTCTTCGTTCACACATCAATTGACCTCTCTCTACCTTGACCTTCCTGGTCTTCATACTCACATCAATTGACTTCTCTCTACCTTGACCTTCCTGGTCTTCATTACTCACATCAATTGACCTCTCTCTACCTTGACCTTCCTGGTCTTCGTACACACATCAATTGACCTCTCTCTTCCTTGACCTTCCTGGTCTTCATACTCACATCAATTGACCTCTCTCTACCTTGACATTTCTGGTCTTCGTACTCATATCTATTGACCTCTCTCTACATTGACCTTCCTAGTTTATATTTTATAGTATACATTTGATATTAATTGAAAAAAGATGTACATGTAAATTAGAATATAAATAAAATAGTATCTAAACCAAATATAGCATACAAGATTTAAAACAGCTTCACAGAGTAACGAGATAGTTTAACCCTTTCTCACATAAGGATGCTTTCTGACGCCTCTGCAGCAGACTTTTTAACTTTAACGAAAAAACATATACTTTTCGTTTATAGACGCTTCTCCTATTATTGTCTAGATATTTTCAAATTAGTCTGCTGCAGATTGTTTGTATATGTGAAAGGGTTAAAGGAATGGGAATCATTTTCTGTGGTAAATAGTATCTTTACCTGCTTTCTTTTAGCATCCTAGTTACAGATTTGGTATAGAGACAAAAAAACACATGAATTTTAATGCAAGTAAAGTCAAATATGTGGTTATGGTCAACTTTATTGAGCATTAAACTTGCATACAGCCGCTTGTTACCCCAATACGAAAATGACTTATATATAGAACCCTTTTCCACGTTCAACAAATCTGCAGCAGATGAATTTGAAACTATCTAGTACTCCCCTTTTTTGTATTTTTTGCCTTTTTGTCTGCTGAAGATTGTTTGTATTGTTTGTGGGAAAGGGTTAAAGACCATCCAATAAACCTTTAATCCTTTCCCTCATATAGACGCTTTCTGACCCCTCTGAAGCAGATGACTTTTGAAAACATTGTGGCAAAAGAAGAAATTGCTCATGATGAGCAATTTATCCTTTTGCCACAATATTTTCCACTTTTAGTCATTGAATATACATTCAATTATAGAGATTTTACTTTTTTTGACAAAATATGTTAAATGTTGTCTGCTGCAGATTTTTTATATGTGGGAAAGGGTTAAGTTAACAATAAATTGATATCTTAATCATGACCTTGTGTATTACACAACCATATATCAGAAAATATCACATGTGACTATATCGCATTAGAGTATGCCGTTCAAGCCCCGAAGATCAGGGCTTGTGCCCTAGTCAGTTTGAATGGATTGACTGAAGTTTTGAGATGTTTCAACAGTACTTCAGTTACATCACAGAAATAGCAAACTTATTCATGATTCCTGTTTTTTAAAAATAGCCAGGGCTATGAAAATGTGCCTTGCCCTAGGAGACTACGGTGTCCACAATTCAGAGGTCCAGATAAGGAGGGGTTAACAGCTTTTCCCCACATTATCTATTTTATTATCCAACCAAACCCTATGTTGTGGGTACTCAAAAGAATCGTCTCAATGAGAATATTCTTTTGAGTACCCACAACATAGATGAGTGGATAAAAATAAGGATTTTAGAACAAGCATAAGGCTCCTTATCTAGAGCTCTGCCACAATTAAAGGGTATCGAACCCGAGTCACCTGGTACTCGACGATACAAATTGTTGAGGTACCCCCAACATTTTAATCCTTTCCTCCATACAGCAAATCTGCAGCAGATGACTTTGAAAACATCTTGACAAAGATATGATAAATGTAAAACTATTGACCAGAGTTGAACAAATTGTTGCAAAGGAGAAATGAGCAATTTCTACTTTTGCCACAATGTTTTCAAAAGTGGTCTGCTACTGAATCATCAGAAAGAGTCTGTATGGGGGAAAGGGTTATTTGACTATTAAAATGAGATATTTTTTGGGAAAATATTGTTTGACTCCTCTTTATAGTGTCCTCTGGCCATGGGAGTTTGTAACATACATGCAAATAGGTGGTAATGGTCATTTTTATTAAGCATTAAACTTGCATACAGCCTCTTGTTACCCCAATACGAAATGACTTATATATATATAAACCCTTTTCCACATACAACACATCTGCAGCAGATGATTTTGAAACTATCTAGTCCCATTCAAAGACGTTTTTTTGTATATTTTGCCTTTTTGTCTGCTGGAGATTGTTTGTATTGTTTGTGGGAAAGGGTTAAAGACCATTCCATAAACCATTAACCACTTCCCTCATATAACAAATCTGCAGCAGACGACTTTGAACATATTTTGTCAAAATATAGAAAATCTCTATAATTGAATGGATAACCTATGACTAAAAGTGGAAAACATTGTGGCAAAACGAGAAATTGCTCGTTTTGAGCAATTTCTTCTTTTGGCACTATGTTTTCAAAAAGCCGTCTGCTGCAGAGGCATCAGAAAGCAAATATCGTTTTTTACTCTTTATAGAGTCCTCTGTTGGCCATGGGGGTTTGTAAAATACATGTAGTTATGACAATTAAACCAGACACCACAGCAAACACTGTTAGATGCTTTATAAAACACAGTGTGTGCTCTCTTATTACCTGCTCCGTAATTTCTGCCTGTCATGCAAACATAATTAATAAAACATTACTTAATCATCATTTATATGTTCGTTTGTTTTTTAAAGTTTCTTTAACAAATTAAGAAGGATGCAAATCCACCTTGCTGGTGAAGTGATAGAGCGTCCGCCTTGGGTGCGGGAGGTCGCAGGTTACTGACTGGACCAGGTCATACCAAAAACTTGGTAGTAATGGCTGCCCTCCTTGGTGCTCAGGGTTGGGAGGTTAGCGAGTGTCAAGATAAATGGACCAGTAGTACTGGTAACTTACCGAGGAAACACCGTGATATAACTGAAACATTGTTTGAAAGCTGGGAAAGACACCAAATAATCAATCCAAAGTATGCAAACCATCTATCATTCAAGTGGTGTACTGCCCAAACCAACGTTAACGTAATAATTACAAGTGTGGAAAACTACCTGCACATTCATGCTGACCGATCCAAATGGGTACTACTTAACCCTTTCGCTCATACAACAATTCTGCAGCTTTTTGAAAACATAGTGACAAAAGAAGAAATTGCTCAAGATGGGCAATTTCTCCTTTTGCCACAATGTTTTCCACTTTTAGTCATAGGTTATCCATTCAATTATAGGGATTTTCTATTTTTTGACAAAATATGTTCAAAGTCGTCTGCTGCAGAATTGTTGTATGAGGGAAAGGGTTAAAAGCAAACAAATCTAAAAACAGATGGTTCATTGAAACACATGTGTCACCAGAAAATAAGTAATTACATGCAAATTGGACAGACTTATTGACAGACGACAGAGTGGTGATATCTATGTGTAATCCTACTTTGACACAAATGACACAGAGGTGATATCTATGTGTCATCCTACTTTGACACAAATGACACAGAGGTGATATCTATGTGTCATCCTACTTTGAAACAAATGACACAGAGTTGATATCTATGTGTCATCCTACTTTGACACAAATGACACAGAGGTGATATATATGTGTCATCCTACTTTGACACAGACGACAGAGAGGTGATATCTATGTGTCATCCTACTTTGACACAAATGACACGGAGGTGATATCTATGTGTCATCCTACTTAGACACAGACGACAGAGAGGTGATATCTATGTGTCATCCTACTTTGACACAGAGTTGATATATATGTGTCATCCTACTTTGACACAGATGACAGAGAGTTGATATCTATGTGTCATCCTACTTTGACAGAGAGGTGATATCTATGTGTCATCCTACTTTGACACAGATGACACAGAGGTGATATATATGTGTCATCCTACTTAGACACAGACGACAGAGAGGTGATATCTATGTGTCATCCTACTTAGACACAGACGACAGAGACGTGATATATATGTGTCATCCTACTTTGACACAGACGACAGAGAGGAGATATCTATGTGTCATCCTACTTAGACACAGACAACAGAGAGGTGATATCTATGTGTCATCCTACTTTGACACAGAGTTGATATATATGTGTCATCCTACTTTGACACAGATGACAGAGAGTTGATATATATGTGTCATCCTACTTTGACAGAGAGGTGATATCTATGTGTCATCCTACTTTGACACAGATGACACAGAGGTGATATCTATGTGTCATCCTACTTAGACACAGACGACAGAGAGGTGATATCTATGTGTCATCCTACTTAGACACAGACGACAGAGACGTGATATATATGTGTCATCCTACTTTGACACAGACGACAGAGAGGAGATATCTATGTGTCATCCTACTTAGACACAGACGACAGAGAGGTGATATATATGTGTCATCCTACTTTGACAGAGTGGTGATATCTATGTTTCATCCTACTTTGACACAGAGTTGATATCTATGTGTCATCCTACTTTGACACAGATGACAGAGAGGTGATATCTATGTGTCATCCTACTTTGACACAGATGACAGAGAGGTGATATCTATGTGTCATCCTACTTAGACACAGACGACAGAGATGTGATATCTATGTGTCATCCTACTTTGACACAGATGACAGAGACGTGATATCTATGTGTCATCCTACTTTGACACAGAGGTGATATCTATGTGTCATCCTACTTTGACACAGAGGTGATATCTATGTATCATCCTACTTTGACACAGATGACACAGAGGTGATATCTATGTGTCATCCTACTTAGACACAGACGACAGAGACGTGATATCTATGTGTCATCCTACTTTGACACAGAGGTGATATCTATGTATCATCCTACTTTGACACAGATGACATAGAGGTGATATCTATGTGTCATCCTACTTAGACACAGACGACAGAGAGGTGATATCTATGTGTCATCCTACTTAGACACAGACGACAGAGACGTGATATCTATGTGTCATCCTACTTTGACACAGAGGTGATATCTATGTATCATCCTACTTTGACACAGATGACATAGAGGTGATATATATGTGTCATCCTACTTAGACACAGACGACAGAGAGGTGATATCTATGTGTCATCCTACTTAGACACAGACGACAGAGAGGTGATATATATGTGTCATCCTACTTTGACAGAGGTGATATATATGTGTCATCCTACTTTGACACAGAGGTGATATCTATGTATCATCCTACTTTGACACAGATGACAGAGAGGTGATATCTATGTGTCATCCTACTTAGACACAGACGACAGAGACGTGATATCTATGTGTCATCCTACTTTGACACAGAGGTGATATATATGTGTCATCCTACTTTGACACAGAGGTGATATCTATGTATCATCCTACTTTGACACAGATGACACAGAGGTGATATCTATGTGTCATCCTACTTAGACACAGACGACAGAGAGGTGATATCTATGTGTCATCCTACTTAGACACAGACGACAGAGAGTTGATATCTATGTGTCATCCTACTTTGACAGAGAGGTGATATCTATGTGTCATCCTACTTAGACACAGACGACACAGAGGTGATATCTATGTGTCATCCTACTTTGACAGAGAGGTGATATCTATGTGTCATCCTACTTTGACACAAATGACAGAGAGGTGATATCTATGTGTCATCCTACTTTGACACAAATGACAGAGAGGTGATATCTATGTGTCATCCTACTTTGACACAGACGACAGAGAGGTGATATCTATGTGTCATCCTACTTTGACACAAATGACAGAGAGGTGATATCTATGTGTCATCCTACTTTGACACAAATGACAGAGAGGTGATATCTATGTGTCATCCTACTTTGACACAGACGACACAGAGGTGATATCTATGTGTCATCATACTTTGACACAGAGGTGATATCTATGTGTCATCCTACTTTGACACAGATGACAGAGAGGTGATATCTATGTGTCATCCTACTTTGACACAGATGACAGATAGGTGATATCTATGTGTCATCCTACTTTGACACAAATGACACAAAAAACAATATCACTTAATCCTATCCAACATAGAAAGAAATCTGCAGCAGAGGGCTTTTTACACAATTCATTTAAAATGTGTAAAATATTACGTCGCTCATAATCAGCACTTCCTCCTTTTGCCTCAATGTTTTCAAAATTTGTCTTCTGCAGCGACATCCGCGAGCAAGGGTTAAATGATTGAAATACAAACAAAAATTACACTTACCTCTTGTTCTTTCTCTTTCTGAATTCTATCATTTTCCTCAATCTCTCTCTGTAATTCGTTCATTTTTTCGAGAGAAAATTTGAGTGGTCCACATCTCCTAGTGTATTCTACAATAGCTATGGTGTACTGTACAAGAGTGGCAGAGTCCTCGCTAGAATACCTGGCAGCTGCTATGGAAATGCCCCTTGTGTTGTCTGGGGATGGCGTACGCTTCTTTGGATGGATGGTTAATTCTATGACATATAATATATTCCATTAGTAAAAATCAACAATATTGATTTTTCCACTATACATCTCCATTTGAGCAGCACTCTGGAAAACCAACAGTTAGGCATTTGAGACCAGTGTAGATTCAACTTAGCCAGCGCATCTGTGCAGTGTATTCTGGCTCTGCACTGTCCTACAATTAGTTGTAGAAGGTTTGAAAAACTTGTGTAAAGCAGTATCAATTTGGATCCTTTAGTATGGATGTGCAGACAAGTCTTTGTTCACACATGTTATAATTACGTTAAGGTTTCATCAGAGAATCATTCAGTAATTCTGGTTGTTGATTCTTAGTTTAGCAGGAGCAAACAAAACTGTGCTCCACTATATGATCATATTTATTATTATATACCTACACGCTTTACGGCGCAAATACAAGCAGATGGTCATGCGCAGTTCAAACACAACGGATACAAAATCAAATACTGTAATGGCGCATCACTAAAATATGATTTGTCGTCACTGACATATGAAATCACGTCATTCAAAATGAGGTAGTGGGGCGTGGTTCACACGCCAATCAGTAATTTTATGTTATGTGTAAATTGTGTTATATTGTTATTCAAAATATAGAAATTTGTATATTTTTTCTTTATTTTGTTTTAAAAGTTATACAGAGTATATAATAAAATTTTCCATGCATCTCGTAGACAATACAAAACCCGGTATCGCTTCTAGAACATAATATGCCGTATTTATTGAGGCAATTTTTTGAGAATAATAATAAACAGTTTGGAGGGCAAATAAGGACTCAAGAAAATGAATATGCCCCTCATCTAGAAATCTTTATACATGTACATGTATTTAATTATTGCCATCAAGCTCTGAAAAATATTTCACACAACTTTTCTCAAATATACTGGTGTAGAAGAATTCATGTGAGATAAAATGTTTAAAATAACTAAAGGAATAGTCAAACACAAATAACATCTAGAAAAGCAGCTTCAAAAATGTCATAACCTTAAGGACAGAATTTCATTATAATTAGTTAACTATTAAACATTTCGCACATCCATATTGGCACATCTGCAATAACTTTTAAAAACATACTGGCAAAAGGAGAATCTATTCATGAAGAGCAATTTCTGCTATCACTACAATATTCCAATTTTATTTGATAATAATACTTTCATTTATTGTATTTGGGAAATGGTTAGAGGGCATCAATACTGCAAATACAAGTGTCACATGCTGCATATTTGAAAAAAATACGAAATTTCCACGATTGCTTCACTTCTAAAACTGAATCAAGACAGTATAATGTGTAGAAGCTAAGTTTCTTTAATTTCTTATGATATATATAAACTGGTATATGTATGTTATTAAAAAGCAAACAAAAACTGTTTATTTTTCAATACTTAAGACTTCTTAACCGTTTTCCACATACAAGAAATCTGCAGCAGACAACTTCTAATATGATGATAATCCCTCACAATAAAAGTGTTTTTATGGAATAATGTTGAAAACATTTTGGCTAAAGGGGAAATTGCTCATCATGAGCAATTTAGCCTTTTGCTGTGATGTTTTCAAAAGCTGTCTGCTGTAGAGGGGTGAAAAAGCATCTGTATCTGGTAAAGGATTAAAACCTAATTTAAGATGACATTTTTCTATTATAGATCCCAATCTTATTTTTTAAAAACACAGCCAAATAATTGTGAACTTTTTCCTAAACTAGTGACCTTAATTTTGGTACTTGGCACACATTATCTCTTCATTTTTTTTTTAATATTTTGTGTAGAAATAGCACATTTGTTTCAAAAAAATTTGAGCTGAATTTCATGAAGGCCAGGCCAGCTACCACATCTATGCCATCTGACTAGGATCTTTAAACTTGGCTGCTCAACTCAACATTTCTATCTTGATATTCTTAGATTATGTTTAGGATTCTTCCATGATATTATGCAAAGATTGATAAGTCCATTTTAAAAATTCAGCATTAAAAGAGTTAAATAAAATGTAAGTCAATGTGTAATTAATTCTACCTTCCTCATCCTCACTGGTGTCAGTCTCTTTGGTGAACACAAAAGTCAAGTTTGAATCAAGTTTATGAATGGTAAGGTTTTCATACCTATTTGTTTGACCTTTAACCCTTTCCCTCATACGACAATTCTGCAGCAGACGTATTTTGTCAAAACATAGAAAATCTCCATAATTGAATGGATAACCTTTGCCTAAAAGTGGAAAACATTGTGGCAAAAGGAGAAATTGCTTGTTTTGAGCAATTTCTTCTTTTGTCACTATGTTTTCAAAAAGCTGTCTGCTGCAGAGGCGTCAGAAAGCGTCTACATGAGGGAAAGTAATAATTATACAGATACAAATATGCAACAATAACCCATTGTCAATACACACCAAGTTAAACAGGAGTGTTTGAAGGATCACATGTGTTGCCTATCAATATGCTGATTAAGCCAAATCATGACAGGAAGACAGATGGATGGAGAAATGATCCCTATCACAATAAAATGTTTAAAACATGTCAAACAAAAACATGAAATCTACTTCTTAAAATGATTTTATTTAGCAACGTCTGCTTACAAAACATATGAAAGTAATGTAACCCATAGATAATTGAAAGTATATATTTCTGATTCAAAACAGAAAACTTGCACAGAGCAAGATATGTTGCCATTTTTAGCAATTTATACTATTTTTGACAATGTCTACTTCAAAGATGTAAAACATTTCTGATGCAAAACATTGAGCATTTTTTTTAATTTCATGATCTAAACATACAGAAATATAACTGGGACCACTTGATATAACCAAGAGTACTTATTCCCCTGGATAATTGTTATTATGTCAATTTCAATGTTAACTCTTTCCTACATATAGAAACTTTCTGACATTTCTCCAGCAGACACTTTTTGAAAACATTGTTGCAAAAGGAGAAATGGCTCAAAACCAGATATTTCTCCTTTTGCCATAAGCTTCATTTATTGAGAATTTTTGGGTTTTTGCCGACATGTTTTCAAAGTCGTCTGCTGCAGGTTTGCTGTATGTGGGAAAGGGTAAAACAATAAACTGTGAACATTTCTTACCTTGTGCATTGTCCAATAAAGATCCCTCTCCGGTAACTCCTAGTTCACCATCTTTGCCTTGGGCCAGGTAACTCTCCACAGCTACAACAGAAATCAACATTATCATCAGTTATTTAATGCCTTTCACACATGCAGACACATTTGAAAAACATTGCAGCAAAAGGAGTAATTTTCTATAACCTGATATTCCACTAGAAGCCATTTTAAACCTTTCCTAGATATAGAATTGTTTCAATTCATCTGCAGCAGATGGCTTTTGCAAACATCGTGGCAATAAGAGAAACTGCTCTTGATGAGCAAATCCTCCATTTGCCACAATGCTTGGAAAGCAATTCAATAATTATAAATTAATTAAAAGAGATTTTTCAAAGCAGTCTGCTGCAGATTTGTTGTATGTGGGAAAGGGTAAAATGATTGACTTTCATTTGGAAGCAGACGTAACACTTTTTTTAAATGGACATCATTAACCCATTTAAATATCCTAACTGTGCTTACTTGTGAGATTTGTTATATTTGGATTTTACTCCATGTTCAACAGTTGTGCTTTAACCCTGGGCACTCTAACATGAACAATTCATAATTCCTGGGTGACTGACTAGCACTAGGCTTAGAAATGTGCTTTACCCCTGGGCACTCTAACATGAACAATTCATAATTCCTGGGTGACTGACTAGCACTAGGCTTAGAAATGTGCTTAACCCCTGGGCACTCTAACATGAACTATTCCTGATTCCTTGGTAACTTACTAGCACTAGGCTTAGAAATGTTTTTTACCCCTGGGCACTCTAACATAAACTATTCATGATTCCTGGGTGACTTACTACCACTAGGCTTAGAAATGTGCTTTACCCCTGGGCACTCTAACATGAACTATTCATGATTCCTGGGTGACTTACTAGCACTAGGCTTAGAAATGTGCTTTACCCCTGGGCAGTCTAACATGAACTATTCATGATTCCTGGGTGACTTACTAGCACTAGGCTTAGAAATGTGCTTTAACCCTCGACACTTTAACATGAACTATTCATGATTCCTGGGTCACTTACTAGTACTGAGGCTTATAAATGTGCTTTAACCCTGGGCACTCGAACATGAACTATTCATGATTCCTGGATGACTTACTAGTACTAGGCTTAGAAATGTGCTTTAACCCTGAGCAACATAACATTAACTATTCATGATTCCTGGGTTACTTACTAGCACTGGGCTTATAAATGTGCTTTACCCCTGGGCGCTCTATCATGAACTATTCATGATTCCTGGGTGACTTACTAGCACTAGACTTAGAAATGTGCTTTACCCCTGGGCACTCTAACATGAATGTCATTTGTGGGGATGCTAAGTTTACCATTCTAACCACTTGGTCAAGGCTCTGTAATGACTTTTAGTTTGAAAACCAAAGCCATATCACTAAACTGAAACAGGGGGGAATTGTCAAAGCTGGCAATGATCTTTTCATAAGATAAGTCTTAAATCAATTTGTTAGGTAAATGATTATTTTACAATTTTTGATCATTTGAGGGGTGCTCTGCATAAAACCAGCCTTAATGTTTTTATTATAGATGTGGAAAAAGATTTTTCTGCAGATCCAGACTAAGGATCCAAATGGAAAACTGTTTACAGAAGATTCTGAACCCTTTCCCTCATACAACAATTCTGCAGCAGACGACTTTGAACATATTTTGTCAAAAAATCTCTATAATTGAATGGATAACCTATGACTAAAAGTGGAAACCATTGTGGCAAAAGGAGAAATTGCTCGTTTTGTCACTATGTTTTCTGCTGCAGAGGCGTCAGAAAGCGTCTATGAGGGAAAGGGTTAAAACCTTCTATGACTTATTGGCAAACAGTGCATATCAGACTGTGTGGATGCCCCATCTGATCTGGATCTACACTGACCCTAAATGCCTAAGGGAAGTGCCACTAGTTTGAAAAAAAGCTTACCTCTTAATACATCCTCGGAAAGTCCGTCTTCCCATGGAACGTTATGTAACATATCTACAAACTTAGTGACATCTGCCATTGTGTTGGCCATACTCTTCCATTGTGCACGATCTACGCGTGAAGATTCTTCCTTCTTGACTGAAAATTAGTGAAAACATATGAACATTAACCAGATGGTATTTTGTTGCTGCTATATATCTTCTTCAACCTGTCCAGCAAGCTAAAGAAAGACATAATAAAAAAAAACAGACATTCGTCTGCAGCAGACAACTTTAAAAACATATTGGCAAAAACATGAAATATCTGCATAAATGAGAGTTTACTTTTTACTTTGAGTTGAAAATAATGTGGCCAAACAAGAAATTAGTCATTATGAGCTATTTCTCCTTTGCCAGGATATTTCCAATAATTGTCTGCTGCTGAGATGTGAGAGAGCATCTGTACTTTCTTATGCCAATATAGGATGACATTTCAGCCGTATGTCAGAGCAAAAGGGTACCTGAGAACAGTAAAGACTCTTGAAGGTCTATGTAAAATCTCATCAGTCTTCACAGTCCACCTTCGTCCGTTCTTGATGTCTAAGTTTCTCATTTATTATATACCTGCATATCTTTCGGCATAAATACACGCAAAATGTCTTGCATAGATACAACATGACGGCTTTAGATTCTGTATTTGACAGGGACAAATACGGTTCTTTATATGGTAATGTGATATCATTGAAATATGATGTCAGGTCAATCAAAATACAGTAAGATAATGACATTCACATGCCATTTAAAGATTTTATTTCATGTGTAAAATGTGTTATTTCATTATTGAAAGGATTTAAACTTGTATTCAACATTAAAATAGGCATATCATCAAAATGAAAATAAATTTGCTGTAGCAATACATGGCTTTGTACTATCTACTCGGAGGGTGGGATAATTGACATCTCTCTTGACCTTCAGATTCCAAGATATCGATTCTTTCAAGTTGCCTTATAGTAAAATACATAGTGACGTACTGCTACTGCAACAAACTATTCCCTATCCTTTTCCCACATACAGACGCTTTCTGACGCCTCTGTAGCAGACAACTTTTAAAAACATTGTGCCAAAAGAAGAAATTGCTAATTATGAGCAAATTTCCTTTTTGCCACAATGTTTTCAACTCTATTCAATAATTTAACCCTTTCCCTCATACAACAATTCTGCAGCAGACGACTTTGAACATATTTTGTCAAAACATAGAAATCTCTATAATTGAATGGATAACCTATGAAGAAAAGTGAAAAACATTTGTGTCAAAAGGAGAAATTGCTTGTTTTGAGCAATTTCTACTTTTGTCACTATGTTTTGAAAAAGCCGTCTGCTGCAGAGGCGTCAGAACGCGTCTATATGAGGGAAAGGTTTAAGGGTGTTTTCCAATATTTGCCTAGATAGTTTAAAAGTCGTCTGCTGCAGATTTGTTGTATGTAGGAAAGGGTTATCAACACTCCCAATCAGACAGCTATAGTTTACCACTAAATGTGAAGACTGATCTTTACAACTGTTTGTGACCATGGATGAACATGGACAAGACGAGAAAGACTTTAACCCTTTCCCTCATACGACAATTCTGCAGCAGACAACTTTGAACGTATTTTGTCAAAATATAGAAAATCTCTGTAATTGAATGGATAACCTATGACTAATAGTGGAAAACATTGTGGCAAAAGGAGAAATTGCACGTTTTGTGCAATTTCTTCTTTTGTCACTATGTTTTCAAAAAGCCGTCTGCTGCAGAGGCGTCAGAAACCGTCTATATGAGGGAAAGGGTTAAAACATAAATAGTAAATAAAAGGTGATCAAACAGATCTACAATCTGATTTCAGGAAAAAGTGATATCACATTGAAAATTGGAGACTGCTTCCAGAACATTACTTTTGAAAATATTGTGAGCTAATAGAATGATATCAAATACAACAAAATGTTCAACAGATGGCTTT
This sequence comes from Serripes groenlandicus, assembly GCA_031761405.1. Taxonomy (NCBI): domain Eukaryota; kingdom Metazoa; phylum Mollusca; class Bivalvia; order Cardiida; family Cardiidae; genus Serripes; species Serripes groenlandicus. The sequence continues at coordinate 64,897,545 of JASEVX010000005.1, read as the reverse complement.
GAACAAATCTGGAGAAAAATGTGAAAAATCTGCAAGTGAAAGTATAATAACTGAAAAAAGTTAAATACATTTTGACAAAAGGAGAAATTGCTCAGTTTAAGCCATTTCTCAAACATCATCTCCTACAGGTCTCAAAATAAATGGGAAATGGTTCTTACTACAGGTGATTCAGATCAGTTTATCGATGGCTTTATGCAAAACAGTTGTAACTACCAAAAACAAAACAATTAACCCTTTTCCTAATACCACAAATCTTCTGTAGGTGTCTTTGAAAACATTATGAGAACAATAAAGAAATTCTCTACAGATGAAAGTGCAATTTTACAACAGAGTTGAAAACAGTGTGGCATACAGAGATATTGCTTATTAACACTTTCCCTCATACGACAATTCTGCAGCAGACGACTTTGAACATATTTTGTCAAAAAATAGAAAATCTCTATAATTGAATGGATAACCTATGACTAAAAGTAGAAAACATTGTGGCAAAAGGAGAAATTGCTTGTTTTGAGCAATTTCTTCTTTTGTCATCATGTTTTCAAAAAGCCGTCCAGAAAGCATCTATATGAGGGAAAGGGTTAAGAGCAACTTCACTGTTTGTCACAAAGTTTTCACAAGTCTTCTACTGCAGATGTGGAAAAACACATGTACATTTGCAAGTGGGAAAGGGTTAAAAACAATCAATAAGTCAGAACAAGAAGAATGCACCCAGGCAGCCAAATCCTTAATTGTGCAATCTATAAAACTTTTTTAAATTTTAAAAATTCAAAGGTAATAAGTTTTTTTAGAATAATCTGATAGGAACCAATTTTCCTGAGTGGGTTGGAACCAAATTTGAACTCGGACAGTTACTGTATCTTGTCATAACTCATTTGATATTGATTTTTATGTTTTGTTCAGTCTTGCACTTAACCCTTTCCCGCACTATTTTTTCAAAAGTTGTCTGCTACAGAGGTATCAAAAAGCATGTATATGAGGGAAAGGGATAAGAAAGACAACACAGATCCCAGGAGTGTTGGACTTGTATGACATAAATGAAAACCATCAGAATAGGTTGAGTGAAAATTAATTGTAAATGCCAAAAAGAAAAGGGGCATTTTATCGTAAATGCCTTGTACAGTACAGCTCACGCGGAAAACGCATCGTCCGCGAGCCACCGCAGACAAATCTCAACGCGGACAAATATTTTGGTCCGCGAAGGTGGGTGGAATTCTGCCCATCACCGCGATTTGATTTTATGTACCATCGCGGACGCAACAAGATAACCCCAGGGGGTTAATAAAACCGATAATCGTGGAGTTGCGGTGGAACCATCGCGGAATCGCGGTGACATTTCTTTGAATAGATAAGCTTTTTCTCGCCGTTTTGCTGGGATTTTTTTTTTTTTAATTTTATTTACAGTACGAATAAATGTTGTTGAAGAGGATAATGATTATAAATCAGTACTAACTATAAAGCAGCATATATGCGTAACAACTCAATTTATTAAAATTCGTCAATACAATTCCCCTAAACTTGATGTATTCTGTAAACGATACAACTACGTGATAATAAAACTGTTAATTCTGCCTGAAAGATGTGTAGCTTACTTTAAATCTCACTAATAAATGACGTAATTCCATTGTCAATCACCACAATTACCAATGCTTTGTCTTTCTTAATCGCCTATAAATTATTTCTTTAAAACCTGTTTCAAAGTCGGCTGAATAACTAAAACAAAACCATAACAAACTTTGCAAACAAAGAAGTGTGAAACGCACGCTGAAAAAAACCACTTATACATATAAGCCTGTATTTTGTTAAACTAATTGACGTTACTGAGCTTTACGACAAGTTGCTTCATAATAAAGTGCAATACATAACTACATGTAAAATCAATTCTACTCTGTTTCTTCTCTGTATCAACACATTGCGTTAAAATGAAAAATTATCATTTTCAACAATATTACAATTGGATCATTTATTTATTAAGTTGATAAGAAAAGCTCAAAAATCAACAATCTGTCTTTATAAAGAGATTCAAGTACATGTACTGTATATACAAAATTCAAAGATATATATACAATGTACATGTACATGTATTGTAATTTAACAATATTTCTCTCTTACTAAAAAATGTGAGATAATCATATGTACGATATGGCCGCACCTTAAACGTATATCTGATGTCCGCAATTTTCTATTACGAAACTTGACCTTATCGTAAACAAACACAATCTTCCACTGTTTTTCGAATAATTTGCTGAAATGGAATGAATTTTAGCAAGTTGGGTCATAAAGTAATCGCAATTCGTCAATAAACGTGTACATGTACATAATAAAAAAAAAAAAACTTTTAATAAAAGTAAAACATTTTTACAGGTAAATATTGCGGTGGAATCGCGGTGATTTCAAAATAGATAAGAAGCTCGAATCGACGAAATATCAATCGCGGTGATCAAATTAGCCTGTAGGCGGTATTGCGGTGATCATATAGGTTGAATTGCGGTGATTATTCTCGATGAAAAATATTTGTCCATCGTGCGATCGCAGAAAACATGTTTTCCGCGTGAGCTGTACTGTACATGTACATTACCATATAAGATGAACATATTTATGTCATATCTGGGTGACTTCAATCTTATTAAAATATAACTAACTACAAAATTCCTTGAAGTTATTTTTTTCTAACTATTTCCCTCATACAGACAAATTAAGACACCTCGCAGATGACTTTTGAAAACATTGCCACAATGTTTTCATTTATATTCTATAATTCTCAGTCCATTTAAAAAAATATCTCCATGTTTTAGCCTACCGATAGATGTTTTCAAAGTTGTCTGCTGTATATTTCTGTATGTGAGGAAAGGGTTCAACCACAGTATTTATATTAACCCTTTCCCTCATACGACAATTCTGCAGCAGACAACATTGAACATATTTTGACAAAACATAGAAAATCTCCATAATTGAATGGATAACCTATGACAAAAAGTGGAAAACATTGTGGCAAAAGTAGAAATTGCACGTTTTGTGCAATTTCTTCTTTTGTCACTATGTTTTCAAAAAGCCGTCTGCTGCAGAGGCGTCAGAAAGCGTCTATATGAGGGAAAGGGTTAATTTGACAGCTCTTAAATTTGAGATTTGGTCTGTATCTTGTCATAAGACAACTTCAAAAGATCTACATGTACATTTATTTCAAAACAGCGAACGAAAAAAAACAATCACGATGAAGTTACAGATTGATAGACGATGGTAGCACTATCTGCCGGACAAGTGGGTTGGGGCATGAAACAAAAATATAAAAAGTGAATTTTCCAAGAAATAACTTATACCTAGACAACAAAATTTACCCCAAACCCAAACATACTAAAAGTTTAAGTGCATTAAATACCTGTGCTAAATTTGTCTGTCGCTAAAGGGAATAAAAATAAACATATAACCAAGCTTTAGTAAGCCCATCAGCCAGCATAAATCATAATATAGCGAAAATTATAATTTTTACAAATATTATTCCAAACACCACCTAGGTATAGTGAAATACTATCAAGAGCCAACATTGTACATTGATAAAACTAAAATAGGTTTAAATGTTTTTTCTGATCAAACTACACAGGAAATTTTTCAAAACATTACAAGAGTAAAGGAAATTTAATAGTTCTATGCTAATGATCATTTATCTCCTTTCCAACATGCATTCGTTAAAGCATCTGCAGGAGATGACATAAATTATGAAAACATTGTTACAAATGGAGAATTTGATCATGATGATCAATTTCTCCTTTTGCCACAATGTTTTTTAACTTTTTTCAGTAATTATACATTCATTTACAGAGATTTTCTTTGTTGTTCTAAAAGTCGTTTGCTGCAGATTTGTCATATGTGGGAAAGGGTTAATCACTGCCCATAAAATTTGAACAACAATTTTTGTAGCTCTTCACACTTTTCTTCATACAGATGACATTTGACAACAACTTGGGAGAAATGGAGAAATTGCTCATTTTGAGCTATTCCTACTTTTGTCACAATGTTTTCAAAAATCGTCTACTTCAATGTTCTTATATTATTTTTGTCTCTATCTTAAAATTAAGCTAAATTTTGTAAATTCTTTCAATGCTTCTCTAATAGTATGCTTTATGCAGACAACTTGAATAGACAATTCATGTAATATGGCAATATTCATGTAATATGGCAATGGAATACACCAGCCTTATTCAAAACAGTTCTGAAACTCAGATTTATTTTAGTTTTTTTTGTATGGTGTATAATGTCGCTATCAACAGTATTTCAGTCATAGCACTGCATTTCCTGGGTAAACTAACCCTTTCCCTCATATAGACGCTTTCTGATGATTGCAGCAGACAACTTTTTAAAAACATAGTATAGTGACAAAAGAAGAAATTGCTCAAAACGAGCAATTTCTCCTTTTGCCACAATGTTTTCCACTTTTAGTCATAGGTTATCCATTCAATTATGGAGATTTCCTATTTTTTGACAAAATATGTTTTGAAGTCGTCTGCTGCAGAATTGTAGGAAAAGGGTAAACGATACTGCTGTTAAGCTTTCCCTGACACCAGCACACATCAATGGTCATGCTATCCCCGTAGCACTGATTGCCAAGGTTCCATGTGTAAAGTCTATGGTATGAAGAGATCAAAGCCTGGTCTCTTGCTATTGAGGCAGATGCTGTAACCACTACACCAGCAAGGCAGTAAATACTTATTTAAGCAATGTGATGATATATACATGCAATGAGAGTGTGATACAATATGTATGATATGTACCTACAACTATTATACTAAAGTACATTGTGACATAGTCGGTCCATGGAACAAGATATAAGTTGGCGTATCTGAACTGTATAGCTCCAGATCTGCCTGTACTGATGTTCCATTTTATCAGAATTTGCAAAAATTGATGGATTGATTGATTGGGGCTTAAAGCCGTTTTCGACAATTTTTCACACCTACTCATGTGTTTCCTAGCTTTCTTCATATTACAACAGTAATCCACACATCATACTTTCCAAGCAACTGGCTGCTTTTCCACATAGACAGTAAGCCCATTGGTGAAAGACGAATGACGCTTATCACAGTGACTTTTGTCAAACGTCGAAAAGAATGTTGGCCGAGCGCGGATACAAACTCACAACCCCTGGATTGACAGCTTGCGTCGCTATATATACCAACTGAGCTACCGGGGCTCGTTGAAAGATGAAAGAAGCTTCTAATAAGCTTGTGTAAGTAATATGTGAACAAGGTATATCTTGATCAGACTGTGCAGATGCACAGGCTGTGATCTACATCAACACTTTTCCCTACAGCCAAATTGTACCTTTTCCCCATGGACGGACTCTATTAAATGAGGCTATCAAGTGAATCACTGTCCACATCAGTGATGAGAAGTGATACGGAATGTTTCTCTGTCAGTACAAAATTCATTATTACTTCTTAGCTTCTTAGATGGTGGTTTACTTTCTTGGTCATGTGACCATCAATGGTTGGGAGAATATGCCAAATATTGATAAACAAAAAAGTTCCCAACAAATAGAAATAAAATAGAACTATGTTATTAGAATTATAGTTACCACTAAAGAGTAATGAAATAGAAAACCTTTTGAAAAATACAAATCTATTTCAATGAAATAAAACAATTTCATTGGTCAAGAATGTTGGCCACCATCTAAATACATGTACATGTTAACCCCTTCCCAAATATAAAATATCTGCAGCAGACGTCTTAAAATATCGAGGCAAAAATATGGAAAATCTCTTTAACTAAAGAAATAATTACCGATATTGAATAGAGTTGAAAATGTAATAATGATTAATTTCATCTTTTGCCATAATTCTTTCAAAGACGTCTGCAAGTGGGAAAGGGTTAAACAAGTGTACAAAAAATAATTTCTGACAATATACTAAAAGTGAAACAAAGCACTTTAAGCTAGTGCATTTTCATGTTATCCAAACTCTGGATTAATGAAAATTTAACATTTGTCTACAAATTTGGAAGATTTCATAAACAATTTAACCATTTCCCACTAGCAGATGTATTTAAATGCATATACAGCAGATCATTTTCGACATAATGTATTCAACTACATTAAATAATCACAGTTTCATTTATGGAGATTTTCAATAGTTTTGCCAGGATGCTTTCAAAGTTATCAGATTTATTGTATGTGGGAGATGGTTAATAATACTAATCCTTATCAATAACTTTCTATAACTAAATACAGAGATCTAAACAAGACTGTTATTGAAAATGTCTTTACAACCAAGCATTGAAGTAACCACTTTTATGCCTCCTGCAACGACGAAATCTTAAACCCATTATTTGAATTTATGTAAAACAAGCAATTTCGAATTTCCTCTCAATTTTAAGTTATTGTTTATCCAACATTCCTTGAATAGAGCTCTGTAAACTTGACTACAATATGTAATGATAAAATAATGAAGAGGCTCCCGCTATGATCATGTATAATAATATTTCTACCCCAGTCCCTATCTCACCAGAAGCTTGTGACTCGCGCTCATAGATCACAGAGAGAGCTTTGTCTTGCCTTTTCTGTCTAGGCACAGGTGCCCCATCTGACCAAATTATAGACAAGACATAAAATAACCTATAACAGCTTCTTGTCTGTTTGTTTGATTGATGATTGATGCCACTTTCAACAATATTTGAGCCATCCCATGAGAAAACCAAAATAATGGCCTCTCCGGACTGTATCAACCCAGATCAGCCAGCTGCGCACTCCGCGCATGCTGATCGGGGTCGTCAAATTCGGTTTCAGGGGGATAGAGGTATAGAGTAATGATTCCTGAAACAGAAAATCCACAGGAGGTGAAAAGTGTCTGTTTGGGTTAGCCTTCATGGCATGCCTAGGCTGATCAGGGTCGATACTTTACAAAGAGTCCATAATGTTGGTTTTCTTGTTAGTCGGCTCATTTCAGTTATATCACAGTATTTCCTGCATAAATATACAGTTTCCCCCCTACTATCTATCCTGACACCGATTCAATGGTCGTAATGGTCGTAATGGTATCCCAGCACCCTTGAGAGTCAAGGAGGGAAGCCATTACAACCATATTTAATTCTGCAGCAGACAACTTTGAAATTAAAAAATCTCTATAATTGAATGGATAACCTATGTTTTAAAGTGGAAAACATTGTGTCAAAAGGAGAAATTGCTCGTTTTGAGCAATTTTTTCTTTTGTCACTATGTTTTCAAAAAGCCGTCTGCTGCAGAGGCGTCAGAAAGCGTCTATATGAGGAAAAGGGTTAATGTCTTTGGTATGACCTAACCAGGGATCGAATCCTGGTCTTCCTCTTTTGAACAGTAACGTTCTAACCACTACACAGCGGACACAGTATATATAATTGCTTTTCATGTTTTACTCATACAACAAAATTAATCATTCCCACATACAACAAATCTGCAATAGACAACTTTGAAAACATGTTGACAAATTCATGGAAAATAAATGGAAATGTTATTAATGCATAGAGTTGAAAACATTCAAATAGCGTCAGCATGTGGGAAAGGGATACACAGTATAACTATTAGTTCAAGGAATATAATCTTTCAATTAAACAAGATAAAAAGAAACAAATTGTAGTTATCATTGATATAGTAATGGTTATTATTGTTCATCTTGTTAAATACATGTTTCGTTTATCTGCTAAGATTATAAAGAAATTTCAATTGATTGATTGATTGGGGTTTACCGCCGTTTTTAACAATTTCTCAGTTATATCACGGCAGCCAGTTCACCTACTCATGCATTTCCTGGTTTTCTCACACCAGTACTCCACACAACAATCTTCCCAAGCAACTGGCTGCTTTTCCACATAGACTTAGCCCATTCGTGAAAGTCGATTGACGCATGTCGCTTTGACTTTTGTCAATTGTCGAAAAGAAAGTTGGCCAAGCCGGGATTCGAACTCACAACCCCTGGATTGACAGCCCGCGTCGCTACCGACTGAGCTACCGGGGCTAGGCCAAAGAAACTTCAAAATATTCCCAAAAAATAAATAACCCTTTCCCACTTTGCAGATTCGTTTTGGAGCCATTTGCAGCAGAAACCTCTTGAAAACATTGTGACAAAGGAGAAATTGCTCATTATCAGCAATTTCTTCTTTTGCCCCAATTTTTTCAACTCTATTAAATCATTACACTTTCATTTATTGCAGCTTTCCATATTATTACCTAATAATATTATTATTATTTGAAGTCATCTGCTGCAGATATGTTATACGTAGGATAGGGTTAACCTTAACCCTTTCCCTGATACAACAATTCTGCAGCAGACAACTTCGAACATATTTTGTCAAAAAATAGAATATCTCTATAATTGAATGGATAACCTATAACTTGGTGCCACTGCAGCAGACAACTTTTAAAAACATTGTGAAAAAAGGCATAATGGCTTTATTTTTTCCTTTTGCCACAATGTTTTCAACTTTCTTCAATAATTATCCTTTCATTAATAAATATTTTCCATATACTTGATAAAATGTTTTTCAAAGTTTTTCTTTTGCAGATTTGTTGTATGTTGGAAAGGGTCACGAGAACTAAGATATATTTACTTTTCCTAATGACTTTTGTCCCACTGGAGCTTGAAGACATCCTGGAGGACATGTCCTCTTTACCGGGGTAATCCCTCACTTCCTGGATCCTCTGGGAGGGGAGACGTTTCCCGATCAGAATCATCACCATCTCCACAATTTGACCCACCAGCAATGGAGGGCTGGAGAACGCTTTGAGTCTCTCAACGCATTGTCTGTCTACCCGCCCTTTCCAGTAAAGAACCTGTAAATGACACAATCATTGTATAACATTGTATAGGTATTAAGATATAGGTTTGACTACTTTGATGAATTGTCAGCAAAGACAAGTGTTAGTACAAGTACACTATTCAACTTGTTTTGAGAAAGCTCATCTGGGAGATCAGAAGGCTAATCTAAATTGATACATTAAGGGTCAGGGTTAAATGCCCTGCAACTGTTTGTTTCTCCCTTAAATTTCCTGCAAGGTTTGCAAGTCTTTGAATAAACAGGCATCAAATTGCATCTACATCAGGAAAAAGGAAAACCTAGAGTTAGCCCTTTCCCATACTAATAGAACTTTTGACATAACTGAAGTTTAGAATTTCTTAAAATGTTATGGAAAACACCCTGATATTTCGGATACTATAAAATCATTTTTTCAAATAACCTTAGTTTTCACTTTTTTCTAAAGGGTTGAAAAATATCTTTGTTGAGTAACAGGTAGAAGAAATGACATGGAACATTGATTTACCACAGTCCTAATCTTAAAGCACCCTATACATGACAAAGTCATTTGATCCTATTCACCCTTTCCCACATTTAGCAAATCAGTGCAGCTGAAAACTAAGCCAACATCTAAGCAAACATTGAAAGCTTCTATAAATGCATTTCAATTGTCATATTAAATAGATAAACAACATTGTGGCTGAAGGAGAAGTTCCTTTATTAACCCTTTCCCTCATATAGACTCTTTCTTACGCCTCTGCAGCAGATGGCTTTTTGAAAACATAGGACAAAAGAAGAAATTGCTCAAAACAAGCAATTTCTCCTTTTGCCACAATGTTTTTCACTTTAAGTCATAGGTTATACATTCAATTATAGAGATCTTCATTTTTTTGACAAAATATGTTCAAAGTCTTCTGCTGCAGAATTGATGTATGAGGGAAAGGGTTAAATGAGTATGCATCTAGGAAAATATTAACGGTAACAAAGACAGACAATGTTGATTTTAAGTAATATTTTCCCAAGTAAAGCTAGATTTTGCAGAAACAAATGTAAGACCAATTCCCATTGAGGATTTTTTTCTTCAGTAAAGGAATAAGGGATATATATATAAACAATAGAAAAGTTACCCATGAATAATCAAATTATTTAAGAGTGATTTCCAACTTTCAAATATTATAAGTAAGCATTGTAAAATCAAACAGGGAATATTATATAAACTGTTCAATTTTCTAACTGACATGTGATTTCTCATTTAGAGCAAACGCATGTATTGAGATGATTATGTTCATAATGAGGAAACTGCGCAATCTGTGTTCAAATACCGTCTTAAATTATGTTTTATTTATACTATTTATGACAATTACTGCCAATTGGATATGTTCTCTTTCACTACCAACTTTAGACAAGGGCATCAAATATGCAACCTCAAAACTAGAAAGTGAAAGTGAAATAAAGTCGAAACATCCAAATGACAGCAAGAAAATTGAAGGCCTCATCACCGTCTATCCGTTTAAAGGCGGATTAGGAAACCAAATGTTTCAGCTTGCTAGTTTGATAGGAATTTCCCGGAAGAACAATCTGACTCTATCTTTATGTAGTCACATATTTCTACCAGATACAGTATTTGACATACCAACTTTCATTGAGAGACCAAGTGACCTTGACCTTGATATGTATAACAATTACACAGAAACTGCACATGCTAAATATAATGATATACAGCTTGATGGTACGAAAAATTGGATACTTGATGGATACTTTCAGAGTTACAAATACTTTACTGAGTATGACGAAGATATAAGAAGGGTATTTGAGTTTAAAGAAGAGTTTTCGGTCGAGGCGGAGAGGTTTCTAAGAGAGAGAGTTCCCGTTCACTCATTGATCGTGGGAATACAGGTACGAAGGGGAGATTTTATTTCATCCTATCAACAGAAACTCGGAAGAGTAGCACCAGACATGGGTAAATATATATTTTTTTAATAACTGTTGGTTTTAAGTATCATCTTGATTAATTTGCAACAAAATTATACATTTAGCTTAGTGCAATTTATACTTTTGCCATTAAGTTTTCAAGATTCATCTGCTGCAGATGCATATAATCTTTCTGTAAGTGGGAAAGTATTGACACTTTCCTACATATAGACTCTTTCTGATGCCTCTGCAGCAGATGAAATCATGATGAGCAATTTCTCCTTGTATTCAACAAAATTCAGTAATCATACTGACATTTGAAGAGGATTTTTCATATTTTTGTATATATGTTTTAAAAGGTCTGCTGCACATTTGTTGCATATGGAGAAGGGTTAAACAATTTCTCTTTTTATCCACATTATCTTCGAAAGATGTCTGCTGTATAGATATTAAACATTGTCTGCAACAGGTAAAGGGTTAGAATACCAGTCAGTATGAAACGTAAATCTTGTCATTTTTAATATCTTTATTTAACCCTTTCCCATATACAATAAATCAAAATGGCAAAATGTGAAATTCCATATTATGAGCAATCTCTTCTTTTGCCACAATGCTTTCAAAAGTTATCTGCTGCTTCAGTATGAAAATGTGTCTGCAAGAGGGAGAGGGTTGAACTACACGAACTATCATTTTTAACATAAGAAGAACATTTGTCCTTTCAGGTTACATCACCAAGGCCATGACTATATTCCAGAGGTGGTATAAAAACATCACCTTCATCGTTATATCTGACGACAAAGAGTGGTGTAAAAACAACATCAAGGCCCAGAATGTGATTTACAGTCCATTTCATCATGCTGGTGCCGATCTAGCACTGGCAAGGCAATGTGATCACATGATAATCACTGTTGGTACATTTGGTTGGTGGGCTGGATGGTTGTCGGCAGGTAAAGTGATCTACTATGTTGACTACCCAAAAGCAGGGTCCCAAATTGACAGCGAATTTTCTAAAGAGGACTATTACCCGAAGTCATGGATTCAACTGGCTGGGTTACAGGGAAAGACTTGAATATCTTGTTCTTATTTTTAAATTATAAACATTAAACTTTATTTTCCAATTGAATTCTTAACTATTTTTTTCTACTGTGAGATTTCTTTAAATTCAATACTTGTCCTGATAAAGTCAAATCTAATGAGGCACAAATATTTGAGGGCAATTAAAGTAATATCAGATAAATATCAGATAAATACTTCTCTACATACTACTTATCTACAGCAGATGACGACTTTGAAAACATCTCCACAAAAAAAAATACAAAATCTTTTAAATCTTTAATTTGAGTTTAAAATATTGTGGCAAAAGGAGAAAATACACATTTCTTTTTTTTTGCCATATTTTTAAATGTTGTCTGCTGCAGTACTGGTTAATGTATCTGCATGTGGGGAAGGGTTACATGAAATTTAACCCTTTCCCTCATACGACAATTTTGCAGCGAACAACTTTGAACATATTTTGTCAAAAAATAGAAAATCTCTATAATTAAATGGATAACCTATGACTAAAAGTGGGAAACTTTGTGGCAAAAGAAGAAATTGCTCGTTTTGAGTAATTTCTTCTTTTGGCACTATATGTTTTCAAAAAGCCGTCTGCTGCACAGGCGTCAGAAAGCGTGTATATGAGGGAAAAGGCTAATTAAACACTCCCAAAATACCATAAATCCTATGTTTTGATGGAGTGTAGAATACAAGCTTACCTGTTCTCTTGCATGTTCTAGTTGTTTACGACACTCATCCACATTAGTCTTAGCTGTAATCAGTTCCTCTCGAGCCTGTACACCTCGAGTCTTCAGCGTGGCCTCCCTCATCTTGTCAAACTCTCGATCATACTCATCATAAGCCTCTGTAAAATAACCAAACATGGTATTTATTATCATAATCATCATATGCCTCTGTTAAATAACCAAACATGGTATTTATTATCATAATCATCATACACCTGTTAAATAACCAAACATGGTATTTATTATCATAATCATCATTCACCTCTGTTAAAATAACCAAACATGGTATTTATTATCATAATCATCATACACCTCTGTTAAATAACCAAACATGGTATTTATTATCATAATCATCATACACCTCTGTTAAAATAACCAAACATGGTATTTATCATCATAATCATCATACGCCTCTGTAAGATAACCAAACATGGTATTTATCATCATAATCATCATACGCCTCTGTAAGATAACCAAACATAGTATTTATTATCATAATCATCATACGCCTCTGTAAAATAACCCAAAATAGTATTTATCATACTTTTGTTGTGTACACAATAACAAATATAAAACAAGAAACCGCTGAAGACGGTAAGGCCGGATTGTCGGCAATTTGACCTTGAAAATCGACAAACTAAGGTCAAGGTCAAAGTAACAATAGAAATCAATAGAACTTGTTACTGGTTACCTTCAGGCAAAGTTTCAAGTTTGCAACCCTTTCTTGTGCTGAGATTTTGCTTAACCAGAAACTTTAACCATTTTGCCTAACCTAAAACTTTAACCAAAATGTTGACGGACAGACAGACAGACAGACAGACAGACGGACAGACGGACATCGCCAATCTATAGACCGGAATTGCTTAAGCAATCCGGCCAATAAAATTATAATGTTATTTCCATTATTTTTAAGTCATGTGAAATAACCCATTTTGGCCAAAGCATGGAAACCTTTTTATAAATGAAAGAGCATTCTATATATGAAAGAAAAGTTAAATGGAAAAACGTCCATTGATAATAGTAAATCATTGAATAAAGTTCAAAACAATGTGAAAACTGAAGAAAGAACCATTTCTCTTTTTACCATAATGTTTTAACCAATATTCAATGATTTACTATTATCAATGGACGTTTTTCCATTTAACTTTTCTTTCATATATAGAGATTTCCCATATTTTATATGAATGTTTTCAAAGTTGTTGGTCGATTTGTTGCATGTGGGAAAACGTTAACAGGTTCATCAGGATCTGCAATGTTCACAGCTCATATGAAATCATCCACTCCAAATGAATGCCGATCAGCCAGACACTCAGAGCTTTCAATATGGCAATGATCATCAAATTGCATCTTTGGTTTCTCCTCTCAACCCTTCATGGGTGGGTTTTAGAATGGCAAACAGGGACAATCCTGATCAGACTGTATGAAGGTGCAAGGTGCAAGGGTATCTATGCTTCTCACACAATCCTGAAGGGCAGTTTTCATGTGAGTTTTGTGTAATAGTGTTACCTTGTTTTAATAATTCGTCCTCTTCTTCATCCTCTGTATCCATTTCAGTTAGGTGTAAGTAAGCATCCAGTGATGTACTAAGACCCACTTTGGCTTTCAGTTTTTCCAGTATTGTGGCTTTAGTGGTCAACTTCACTAGTAAGTCCTCTGTTCTGATTTTAGAATCTTCAAACTTCCCAGATGTTGTCTTTATAGCTTTCTTCATCACTTTTGCATCATTTCTGGTTTGGTCTAAAGTTGTCAATACTTTCCTGAAATGAATTGTAAAATATGTTCATGTTTTTTCATAAAGAAGAGTCTTGTTGCTTCTGTAGAAGATAACTTTTGGAAATATTGTAGGAGACAAGGAGATGAATTTCTCTTTTCTTACAATTCTTTCAACGAAAAAAAGTATTTTAATTTTTGTGATATTAAAACATGTTGTTACAAATTTTCCTCACAAACTTCAAAGAAGACAACCAAGAAAATATGTCTGATAAATTAAAAAGACAATAGCGCCAATGACTGAACATAGATTACGGAGACATATCTGATATATCTGATTAGGCTCTCCAAAAAGAGACTAAGAGATGAATAGGTAATTCTAAAGGAAAATGGAGGAGCACAATGATATGTCAAAGGTCAGATGCTACAAATACAATCAAATAGAAGCCAGAATGGATGGAAGAGGGTCAGATGCTAATAAGCAGGGAGCATACTTACTTGAGTTGTTCCACTGTATGTGTCCTTTCTTTGGATTTCAGAGTGTAGAGGTATCTAAAACACTCCATAAACCTTCTGTAAGTCGTGGGGCCAACAAATAACTCGTTCTTAGCAATGTTTCCTTCAGTTCGATGCTTTAATCTGAAAGATGTATGACAATTAAAACGACGGACTCCACATATTTATAAAGCTGATTTGACAGCACAGCCACCACAAATAGGCAGAGTTTGCGATAAAAAACATCTAATCTAAAGTGATGTTGTTTGTGTTTTAATGCACCAATTAGCCATATTTATATTAATAATAATAACAATAATAAAGACTTTATTTAGAGAGGCTGCACAGTTGGGCATGCCCAGTCTTCCGTTGGGCCTCTGTTAAAACATTTACAAATATTTACATATGTAAGGTATCATACACATATTTATATAGACAACTGTTGCATTCAAGAAACCAGCACTGTTATGGGAGATAATTTATTCAAGTAAAAGATGTCCATCACTAAAGATATGTTGATTTAAATTTCTGTAATTTTTTACAGTTCTTGACATGTAGTGGAATCTGGTTCCATATTTTTGGTTCAGAGTTAGTCAAAGATTTTCTATAAAATTCTATTCTTGGTTTAGGAATGCTAAGTGTATGTCGGACAGCAGATCTTAAATTTGTAACATTTAAATGTTCAGTCATTTTGTCTTATATGTTACCCAATTTGTCAAATTGTGGAACTCATTCAAATTGAACTAACCCTTTCCGACATAATCTGTCATCTCCTTTGCCACAATGTTTTCCACTTTTAGTCCATTCAATTAAAGAGATTTTCTATTTTTTGACAAAATATGTTTAAAGTCGTCTGCTGCTGAATTGTCATATGAGGGAAATGGTTAATATGAAGATGTGTCCTTTTACAGTCTATATCAAAAGTCTGCAGGGTTATTGAAGGACATTGTGTCCCTGTACATGATTTTTTTTCAAATGAAAGCAGGAAAAGAAGAAATTCCTACCTTATCCTTTCGTTTAAAATAACCTTGGAGTATGGAAGGTTCGGAACTTTGTTGCTTGTCACTTTCAGTTGATCCTTCTTCTTTTCATGCTGTTTGACGGTAGACACACTAATCTCAGGGTTCAAGTCTCCCGCCCAGGGCATCTGTCTGCAGTCTCGCAGTACAAAACTATGGATGTTTGCCATGCATGTTGTAATGTTTTCACTAAAATACATAGATTACAAATACACATTGATGATTATAACTTTGGATGATTTCTTAACCCTTTCCCTGATATAGACGCTTTCTGACGCCTCGGCAGCAGACAGCTTTTTGAAAAATTTCTCCTTTTGCCACAATGTTTTCCACTTTTAGTCATAGGTTATCCATTCAATTAAAGAGATTTTTCATTTTTTGGCAAATTATGTTCAAAGTTGTCTGCTGCAGAATTGTTGTATGAGGGAAAGGGTTATACCTTATGTAACATCTGAATCACTGAACATTTCTTTTGATACAAAATGAAAAACATTTGAAAAAGGGTTAGAAATCTCATCATACTTCCAAGGACATCAACTTTGCTTAGAATAAACAATCAAATTCAATCTCAATCTATTACTTTCCCAAACACAATTCTTGAAAAAACTAAATTGAAATATCTTTAAGCATTTGAAAAGAAGTAACTCTGTTAAGAATAGACTGACATAATTCTAACACATATAACATGTCCTGTGAAATGTTTGCAAGAGCCAGCCATCCATAACAGACAGAACACTTATCTAAAAGTCACACACATGGACAGGGGCAACTATATATACCCTTCTGCCACTTCATGGAACAATAATATGGAAAAGTTAGTAGTATAACTTTGAAACAGAGTTGAAAACATTTTGGGAAAAAAATAAATTAATTATTTTTTATTTTTTGTATTCATTTCCACAAAGATTTAGTTGTCATAATGCAGCATCATAAGTCATTTATATCAAGTTGCACAAATTATACCTGAGATCTTCAAACTCTTCTGTGAGCTGATTCTTGGTGATGAAGTAAGAAGCTTCCCCGAGAAGAGCTTCTTGCGGCCAGTCACACATCCAACTAATGTTACATCCACTTAATAAACCAGGGTATAAACTGAAATAAAGGACATTTATATTTAACTGATAATCTCATTTGAAAACATCAGAGGAAAGGAATACTGATTTGAAATTATTGTAATAAAAGAAGAAATTATTTTTTTCTAGCAATGTTATTATAATGACAAATAATAATAATGAAAGTGATGATAATGCTAATAAAAATACTTTATTTCAATATGTTACAAAAGCTCATTTAGCTGTGCCCCAAGAAAACAATCTTAACCCTTTCCCACTTATAGACGCATTTTGACCCATCTGCAGCATACAACTTTTGAAAACATTTTGACGAAAGGAGAAATTGCTCAAAACGAGCAATTTCTCCTTTTGACACAATGTTTTCAATTTTTTTTCAGTAATGATACCTTCATTTCTAGAGATTTTCTATATATAGGGTAGATGTTTTCAATGTTGTCTGCTGCAAATTGTTGTATGTGGGAAAGGGTTAAGCCTATTTATGAGATGTGCTACTAAAGATCTGTCAACACATTCATGCCATAAGATCAAAATGTACACCAATTATCAGAAGCTTCTTTAACCCTTTCCAACATACAACAAATCTGCAGCAGACGACTTTGAAAACATCTACTGAAGATATGGGAATAACTCTGGAAATGAAGGTAAAATTATTGAAACATTTTGGCAAAAGGAGAAATTGCTCAATTTGAGCAATTTCTCCTTTTGTCAGAGTGTTTTCAAAAGTCGTCTGCAGCAGATCGTTAGAAAGCGTCTTTATGTGGGAAAGGTTTAAACATTTTATTTGTGACTACTTGGTGAACAGTAATGAGCCAGAGTGATCTTTCCAAATGCACAGCATACTCACAATCTACACTGGTCACAACATGTTCTATGGTTGAATTTTGGGGAACACTGCTTATTTAATCAATTAAAATGCGCATTAGAATAAACTTAAATTTCATGTTTTCATTTACAAAACTCAAAGAGAATTGAATAGTAAATTACATATAAATTTCACTTGTCTCACCTTGAAGCATTTTGCAACAGCTTATGTCCCGGTTGGAGACAAATAATCACATGAAGGTTACATCGGACACGGGCAATGAAGAATTTCATTGGATCAACAGACATGCTGGGGAATTCCCTCTTCATTGATGGACCAATGGCAAGCAAGAGTCCTTCCATCTCATCATTGGAGAACAGATGGGGGTATTCCCCACTGATAAGAATGCTATTTATAGCATCAAGGTAGACAGGATCTTCAAGGTCTCTGGCCTGTAAAATGAAACAACATGCAATCAGGGATGTAGATCTTATCTACGTCCCTGATACAATAGATCTTACTGAACTGCATATCATAATTTCAAAATACTACTTATTTGCAAAGTAAGTTTTAAAAAATCCTCTTTCAATCAAGTAAATGTTTTTGATTTCATATAATTTGCTTTTTTGATTTTGAATGCCAAAAAGGCTTTGCTATTAATAAAGTTAATGACTAGACTTTAACCCTTTCCCACATCAACAAATCTACCACAGAGTACTGTGAAATGAATTGGGCAAAAATATGGAAAGTCTGTATAAGTTGAAGTATAATCCTTAAATAGGGTTGAAATCTACCTTTGCAACAATGTTTTCAATCACTGAATGCTTAGATGCATCAAAATGAGTCTGTATCAGGGAAAGGGTTAATAACTATTTATAAAATGGTAATAAACAATATAGACCAAGATTAAACTGAATAAATGTAAAACTAATAGCTATTCTCAAGAGTGAACAAGTATTGTTCATAGTAAAATTCAATATTATTGTTTTCAGTCACATATAGCAGGAAAAGCTCAATCCTTTTCCACATACAACAAAATCTGCAGCAGACAACTCTGAAAACATTTAAGAAAAAAAGTTGAAAATCTATAAATTAAGATGTAACCATTTTCAAAAGTAGTTTACTTCAGAGTCGTCGGAAAATCAAAAGACCAGCTTACAGTAAACATGAGTGTGAGGATTTTCCCTTCAGAACCCGTCAGTCTGACAGCTGACCTTAGACCATCAAAGAAGTTACTGGGCTTTGACGTCTCTATACGTAAAGTCTGGACATCCGCGACGTGCAAGGCAAGCTGACACAGTGTGGTTAAATGGGAACCAACCGCTCCCACCAGTAACATGTTACCACTGAAATAAAATTTAAAAAGATGTTAACCCTTGCCCGCATACAACAATTCTGCGGCAGACGACTTTCAAAGCATATTGACAAAAACATGAAAAAATATCAATAAATGAGAGTTTAACTATTGAATAGAGTTGAAAACAAATGGCAAAGGGAGAAATTGCTCATTTTGAGCAATTTCTTCTTTTGCCAAAATGTTTTCAAAAGTCGTCTGCTGCAGATGCGTCAAAACGTGTCTACAAGTGGGAAAGGGTTAAAAGTATATTAATTAAATTTCTGTTTAAGTCTTTAAACAAATTGTTGTTTGTTTGCTCGTTGTTTTAGAAATGTTACATCCTTTTCATAAGAAAGGTTAACCCTCTCCCTCATACGACAATTCTGCAGCAGACGACTTTTTACATTTTTTGTCAAACAATAGAAAATCTCTATAATTGAATGGATAACCTGTGACTAAAAGTGGATAACATTGTGGCAAAAGGAGAAATTGCTCGTTTTGAGCAATTTCTTCTTTTGTCACTATGTTTTCAAAAAGCCGTCTGCTGCAGAGGCGTCAGAAAGCATCTATATGAGAGAAAAGGGTTAAGAAAGGTTAACAATCATATAACTGTTGTAATACTTACCCATGATGGAAGCTGAGAACTCTGTGAATCCTGACAATGTGCGATATGACAAAGTCGGACAGCATAATGTTGAGTCTGACGTTACCGAATTCCTCATTGTAGCGTGACAGGTGTGTGTGTAAACAGGAATGAAGATCTCTTAGTGTCTCTACTGGCTGCAGCTGAATCTGAAAAAACAAGAGCTGTCAATGAGACTGTGCATTCGACTATGCCACCACTTAAGTGCATTCGACTATGCCACCACTTATTAGTTTAAGTATTGCAAAGTTGTGCATGAAATAGAAAGCTAAGCTCAGAGTAACGCGAACACAAGTTTATGTATCGAATTAACAGTATTTATATGCATATGTGTGATGGTAAGATAGGTTTCTTTAAAGGTGCTGAATCCCAGATAATAGATAGTATGATCAAAGTTTTAAATTTGTTCCAAAGTTGTCTTGAAATATTAGAATCATAATTCTGGGATAAAATTTAATTAATAATTTCACTTTCCAGTACAAAAAACATCTAAATATTGATTGATTATGCCTCATTTTTGCTGGATAGATATACCTCAAGACATAACCAGGACTCACGCCATTTGTGTGACTTTCTTTTTTACATAAGTGTGATGGTTGGGAAGCCTTGCAGTAAATTTTAATGCAATACATCTAGCAGTTATTGAGCTATGGTGTAATATATGTACGTGCATGCAATCCTTAACCAAGGTGTAATGCAGACACCAGGATGACTACCATAACTCTCATATTCTCCAAATAGTCGAGCTAAAAAGACGAAGTATTGAAACCATCCAAGAAATAAAGTTTGTTAGCCATTCCTTGAAACAGACGTGTTATGCCTTAGAAGTAAATTGCTTTTGCTTCAAAGTTTTTTTACTGTCTATCAAAATATGCTTTTTTACCAAGAAGTTTTCAGGAATATTCTTAAAATTTATGTCCTGATGGACAATTTCTCTTTTTGTCACAATGTTTACAAAATTCATCTACCTTAGATGCATCAAAATGTGTCTGCAGGTAAGAAAGGGGCTGTACATACCTTGATGTGTTTGGCTCCAACTGATGTGACAGGTCTCTGATAGAGCCGGGCATCTGTGGGGAAGGTTACAAAGTGTTGTAACAGTGGGCTCTCAAGCTTTGGCCAGAACTGAAATATATTACACTCATACAGAATTTTAAAATATATTATTGCCCACTTTCAGTCTAATTCTTTCTTTCTTACATGACATACAAGTCGTCCTGCGCTCCATCCATCTTCTTAAGCGGAGAGGTCATAACAATATTTATTTAATCTGTTACCCAATTTGTAATATAATTGTCAGGTACATACAAATTGAAACCAAACTGTTAATAAAGGTGACTTAACCCTTTCCCAATTACAACAAATCTGCCACAGACGACTTTGAAAACATCTAGAAACAAGAAAATGTGTCCATGGAACACGGATGCCCCGGTTGTTAACTATATTTTAAAACAAAACTTTTATCTAAATAAAAAACACAGTCAGTGGTTAATAATATAAAATGTTGATTGTCATTTGTGTGAAGTTTCATAATGATAGGACATCAGGTTCACTAAAATCTAACTTGACCAAAAACTTTAACCTGAGAATGGAATGGACGAACAGACAGACGAACAGACAGACGAACAGACGGTCCAACCTCAAATTGATACAATTTTTTAAACAATGATATGTTGATTGTCATTTGTGTGAAGTTTCATAATGATAGGACATCAGGTTCACTAAAATCTAACTTGACCAAAAACTTTAACCTGAGAATGGAATGGACGAACAGACAGACGAACAGACGGACGAACAGTTGATCCAACCTCAAATTGATACAATTTTTTAAACAATGATATGTTGATTGTCATTTGTGTGAAGTTTCATAATGATAGTACATCAACTTCACTAAAATCTAACTTGACCAAAAACTTTAACCTGAGCGGGACGGACGAACGGACGAACGGACGGACTAACAGACCGGAAAACTATATGCCCCTCATACTTTGTATGCCGGGGCATAAAAATAGGAAAAATATATATATATTATCTATATATAATTGCACATGATGAGGAATTTCTCCATTTGCCACAAAAATTGTCTGATGTAGATGTGTCAAAATGGGAAAGGATTAATTAAGGTGACTTATTTTCATAAGATAAAGGCAAGATAACAGACATGATTAAAAACTATGTCTTACATATTTACAATACATGATTATCATTTGTACCAAGTTTCATTATAATATCTTAAATTTTGAAGAAGAAGTTCACTGCACAAATGTATCATGACTTACAAACGGACCAAACAACAGACAAGATAATTCCAGAATAACTTTGGTTAATGGGTTATTTACCCTTTCCCTCATATGAAAATTCTGCAGCAGACGACTTTGAACATTTTTTGTCAAAAAATAGAAAATCTCTATAATTGAATGAATAACATATGACTAAAAGTGGAAAAACATTTTGGCAAAGAGAGAAATTGCTTGTTTTGAGCAATTTTTTCTTTTGTCACTGTTTTCAAAAGCTATCTGCTGCAGAGGCATCAGAAAGCGTCTATATGAGGGAAATGGTTAAATAAAAAAAGCCTTACTGACCTGAGAAACTGTTCTTTCCATCATGTCATCAAACCAATTGAGGTCGGAGCTACGACTGATTCTGTCTCGTACAATTCTGTTCATCTCATGTTTAAAGAGGGAGACGACCATTACTTCATCGGCCATAGACTCATCAGGTAGTCTCTTTAAACACTGGAAATAAGCATTTAACTCTTTCCTTAATACATACAAATTTAAATGCATATGGCGAAGACAACTCTTCAAAACTTAGCTGAAAGAGAAGAACTTGATTAAAAGAACCAATTCCCCTTATCTACTATGTTTTCACTTTGCATCAAACATGAAATTCCAATTTTTAAGATTTTGTAATTATTCTATAGATAATAAGTTGTATGCTTAACACAATATTCAAAATCCTGATTCTTCACAGATTTAACTTCATATTTACTAACAAGAGGCCCAAGAGGGCCAGTATCGCTCCACGGCCATAAGGCAAAAATAAAATCTCCAAACAGCCCTGCCCCGTGGTGGCTATTTTTTTTACCAACCACCATGGCTTAAAGGAATCTTGTAGAGTGTCACCAAAGGAATGTTTCTGCAAAATTATTTGAAAATATGCCTGATACTTTCGGAGGAGAAGATTTTTTAAGTTTTCACTATGGTCATATAAGTCAAAATAGCCCCGCCCTCTGGCGGCCATGTTTTTCGACCAATCAACATGGCTTGAAGGAATCTGATAGAGGGTCACCCAATGAACATTTCTACAAAATTATTTGAAAATCGGCTGAACACTTTCGGAGAAGAAGATGTTTTAAGTTTTCACTATAGCTATATAACGCAAAAAAGCCCCGCCCCCTGGCGGCCATGTTTTTCGCCCAATCAACATTTCTTGAAGGAATCTAATTAAGGTTCACACAAGGAACATTTCTACAAAATTATTTGAAAATCGGCCTGACACTTTTGGAGGAGAAGATTTTTTAAGTTTGCTCTTTAGCCATATAGGCAAAATAGCCCCGCCCTGTGACGGCCATGTTTTTTTACCAATCAACATGGCTTGAAGGAATCTGATAGAGGGTCACCCACGGAACATTTCTACATAATTATTTGAAAATCTGCTGAACACTTTTTGAGAAGAAGATTATTTAAGTTTTCACTATAGCTATATAAGGCAAAAAAGCCCCGCCCCCTGGCGGCCATGTTTTTCGCCCAATCAAAATTTCTTGAAGGAATCTAATAAAGGGTCACCCAAGGAACATTTCTACAAAATTATTTGAAAATCGGCCTGACACTTTCGGAGAATAAGATTTTTTAAGTTCTCACTATTTTTTTCTTTCGGTTGCCATGGAAACCAGAATTTTGAATGGATCAAAAAAAATTGAAGGAATTTAGTAGAGGACATTGAGAGGATGCTTCCCATGAAGTTTCAACCAAATTGGCCAAGTGGTTAGGGAGAAGAAGTTGTTTAAAGGAAAAAGTTAACGCACGCACGCACGCACGGACGCACGCACGGACGCACGACGGACAATTCGCCATGACATAAGCTCGACTGGCTTTCAGCCAGTGGAGCTAAAAATGAGAAACGCCTGTATATTCATAAAAACTTTTGTACATATGTGTCTTTGTTTTTTTGCTTTTTAACCATGTATTCAGCCACTAACAACCCTATTATCACTGTGTTTCCTGGGTATGTTTTCAGTATTTCAAGTTTTCACTCAATGTTTTCACTTATCTGTCAATAATAAACTCTAAATATATTATCAGGTAAACTGAATGGATTGCATAACAAGAGGACAAAGAGGGACAGTATCGCTCAACTGCCATTAGGCAAAAATTAAATCTCCAAACAGCCCCGCCCCCTGGTGGCCATGTTATTCAACCAATCAGCATGGCTTGAAGGAATCTGAGAGGGGGTCACCCAAGGAACATTTCTACAAAATTATTTGAAAATCGGCTCAACACTTTTGGAGGAGAAGATTTGTTAAGTTTTCACTATTTTTTTCTTTCGGTTGTCATGGAAACCAGAATTGTAAATGGATCCAAGATAATTGAAGAAATTAAGGAGAGGACATTAAGAGAATGTTTACTATGAAGTTTCATCCCAATTAGCCAAGTGGTTAGGGAGGAGAAGTTGATTGAAGAAAATAGTTGACAAACACGCATGTGCACGCCAGACAATTCGCCATGACATAAGCTCGACTGGCTTTCAGCCAGTGGAGCTAATAACTGATTAAATAATGACTTACCTGGAAGCAAGTTGTCAAATCTTTCAGTGTAAAGTAGTAGTGGTATCTACCGGGCAGTGGTGTGGGTCGCAGAACATCCTGTACCGCGGCTAGAATCTGACATGAGGCTTTCACAATGGCAGAGTGAAGGTCCAATTCTAATCCTGGCTTATCATTGTCTGTCACATTAGCCTGAAACAGATATTGATTGATTCATGGTGTTTTATGCCAATTTCAACAGTTTTTCAGTTATATTATGGCATGTCCACCTAATGCATATTTTCCTATCTTTCTTGCACCAGTATTTCACATAACATTCTTCCCAGGCAAACAATGTAACAAGGGCACCGCAAAGCGGATGCATCCCCTCGGCTTTCCATTTTCACATTGAGTTCTCTTGTGATCTAAATATTTAAGTCCAATTTTTGACTTCGATCTTTGACCTATGACCTTGAATCAATAGGCTTCAAAATATTGTCACAAACTAACTGTATGCCAAGTTTGGATAAGATCTGTCAAGGAATGGTCAGTGTAGAGTGGTGACAAGGTTGCCACAGCTGAGATATATTGTAAGTTCAATCAAGTTCAATTTTGGGCATGACCTTTGACCTATGACCTTGAAAACCAATAGGCTTCAAGACATATCATAAACTAACTGTATAATAAGTTTTATTAAGATCGGTCAATGAATGGTCAGTGTAGAGTTGTACAAGATATTATCATAAAGTAACTGTATACCAAGTTTGGTTAAAATCTGTCAAGTAATGGTCAGTGTAGAGTGGTGACAAGGTTGCCACAGCTGAAAATAGTGTAAGTGCAATTTTGGGCTTGACCTTTGACCTATGACCTTGAAAATCAATAGGCTTCAAATATTATCATAAACTAACTGTATAATAAGTTTTATAAAGATCGGTCAAGGAATGGTCAGTGTAGAGTGGTGACAAGGCTGTCACAGCTGAAAATATTGTAAGTCCAATTTTGAGCTTGACCTTTGACCTATGACCTTGAAAATCAATAGGCTTCAAGATATTATCATAAAGTAACTTTATACCAAGTTTTGTTAAAATCCGTCAAGTAATGGTCAGTGTAGAGTGGTGACAAGGTTGCCACAGCTGAAAATATTGCAAGTCCAATTTTGGGCTTCACCTTTGACCTATGACCTTGAAAATCAATAGGCTTCAAGATATTATCATAAAGTAACTTTATACCAAGTTTTGTTAAAATCCGTCAAGTAATGGTCAGTGTAGAGTGGTGACAAGGTTGCCACAGCTGAAAATATTGCAAGTCCAATTTTGGGCTTGACCTTTGACCTATGACCTTGAAAATCAATAGGCTTCAAGATGTTACCATATACTTACTTTATACCAAGTTTGGTTAAGATCTGTCAAGAAATGGTTAGTGTAGAGTGATGACAAGGTTTGGTACGGAAGGACACACATACATACATACGGACGGTCCCGTTACTATATCCCTTTCTCTCTTACTTCGTAACCGAGGGGATAACAAAGCATCACAGACAATGGCTAAGTGGTAGAGTGCCAGTCTTATGATCCAAAGGTCCTGGGTTCAAACTGTATGATGAGTGGGTTTGAACCATTTAATTATTTTTACACATGTGTCACAAATGTTACTTTAGTTTCCAAGTTATGTGATGATTTAAGTTATAAGAACTTGTTTCACAACCATCATGAAATAAAGTAGCCTATACCACCATTCAAGAACAATATATCAGACATGGCTGGCAATTTGGGGGTTCTTGTTGCATACAGGAAAGAAACAGAAGAGTCTGAGTGCAATGCACACCGTAAAAAAATTGAGAGGGGTGGATCATAATTATATATATCTATTAACCCTTTCCCTCATACGACAATTCTGCAGCAGACGACTTTGAACGCATTTTGTCAAAACATAGAAAATCTCCATAATTGAATGGATAACCTATGACAAAAAGTGGAAAACATTGTGGCAAAAGGAGAAATTGCACGTTTTGTGCAATTTCTTCTTTTGTCACTATGTTTTCAAAAAGCCGTCTGCTGCACAGGCGTCAGAAAGCGTCTACATGCGGGAAAGGGTTAATATATCCTAATAGAACCCTATGAAATGAAATTGTAAACAACTTACCTCTAAAATACCATGTACAATGGTTTTAAGGGCATCATCCTGTGGACCAGGTAAGTTAAATACTGCAAAATGTCTCTGTTAATGTGGAAAAGAAATAAGACATTGACATCCCAAAGAAACTCTCAATCATTCTTTGTAAATCCTTTTCAACAAACAACAAATCTGCAGCAGACAACTTTGAAAACATTAAGGTAATGATATGGGAAAAGGGAAAATATCAATGAAACGAGATTATGGCATTGTTGGAAATGGATAATATCTCATTATGAGTAAATTTTGTTTTCTAGTCAATAGCAGTGGTTGTGTAAAACTGCATCTGCATGCGGGAAGGCTTAAAGAAGAAGTTTTCTTCAATTTTAGAGCACCGATCACATTGTTTTTACTATTACATGGCTGAATTAGTCTTATACAAATATTTGTCACCCTAAAGTAGTCATTCATTAACATTCACATTAGCCCTTTCCCACATATAACAAATCTGCAGCAGACGACTTTGAAAACATGGTGATAAAAACCTGAAGAATCTCCATAAAAGATAGCTTAATTATTAAAAAAAAAGGTTGAAAACATTGTGGCCAAAGGTGAAATTGCTCTTAATGCAATTTCACCTTTGGCCACAAGGTTTTCAAAAGTTGTCTGCTGCAATTGGATCTGCATGCGTCTGCAGGTTGGAAAGGGTTAAATAACATAAATAATTCACCCGTCGTTACCTGATGCAGACGACATTCAAATAACATTGTGGTAAAGGTGAATTGTTCATAACAATTTCAATTTCTCCCCCTTAAATGTTTAAGTCTCGATAACCCTAGCGAGTACATTGTTCTTACAATTTTCAGAAAAGTTAACTTTCTTCTCAGATATTTTAAATCAGAAAAAAAATAAAAACATCATTTTCATAACAGATCTGAAAACATTGTTGTGGAAAAAGAGAAATTGCTCATGATGAGCAATTTCTCCTTTCCCAACAATGTTTTCAAAAATAATTCAGCTGCAGAGGCATCAAAATTGTCCATATACAGAAAACAAAAATGAGCAACCTACCAGTAGTCTCTCTGAGAGCTGTTGGTTGTTAACACTGGGGTGTTCGGACATGGACAGTGCTGATATCACTGTCAGGCCCTCCACCGTCTTCCATTCAAAGGGCTTTTGTAGTGTACACAGGACTTTGTCATCAAGTAACTGGTTCAACAACTGAAAAATAAAAGTGATCATTTTATATAATGGATGCTTAAGAAACATACAGACTCTTTCTGACGCCTCTGAAGTAGACAACTTTTGAAAACTTTGTTACAAAAAAGAAATTACTCAAAATGAGCAATTTGTCCTTTTGACACAATGTTTTCAACTCTATTCAATAAGTATGTCTTCATTTTGGGAGATTTTCCATATTATTGTTGAGATGTTTTCAAAGTCGTCTGCTGCAGATTTGTTGTATGTGGGAAAGAGTTAAGTAGATTCAACAGAAAGTTCAAGAAGAAATGTTGTGGATAATCCAGTCTCTAACCACCTGGAAGTAACCCCTCCCCCTGGCATAGATGTATATGTAGATTGAGTTAAGTGTTGTAACCATTTCTCACATACAACAATTCTGCAGCAGACATCTTATAAAATACATTTGCAAAAGTATTGAATATCTACAAAAATGAAAGATTTATTGTGTATTAGTTCAAACAAAAATTGCCAAAAAGAGAAATTGCTTTTAACGTTTTCTGAAAGTCTTCTGCTAATAATGCGTTAAAATGTGTCTAAATCTGTCCTAAATTTAAAACGTAACACAACCCCTTCGGAAGATGTATGTCCATACCAATTTAGGGTTATGCAATATTAGCAGCACAGGAAAATTGACAAATTTCGCTGAAAGGTAAGATAGATGGTAAAATTAGAATAGGAAAAAGCTAAGAGTATACCTGATTACAATTTTGTACACCATACTGGTCCTGTACCGGGAGGTTGACATCATCAATAAACACTTTCAGTTTCTTCCCTTCCTTCGCTCCGTACACAAAACCCTGTCTATGGTAGATGTTAGCATCAATGAACTGCTGTAACTGTTTGGCTGTCGAGGCTCCAGAAAATACCAGTCTTTTACATACACTTTCTGTTGCATCTATAGTAAACATTTATACAAAAACTTTATAGTGTTTATCGATAAACAATATACATGTATACAGTTATTTAGATAGGCATGTTATTTATATGGAAGTGTAATTCCATCAAAGTTTCAATTTGATCACAAAGTAAAGCAAAACTTGTCATAAAACCCAGTCTATCGTAATTGTTGACCTAGATTTAACTGTTACTGTTTTCCTATTGAGGCTCCAGAAAATATGTGGCATCTACAGTGAATGTATACATATATATATATATATACAACCTGACCATTTTCAGACGCCTCTGTTGCAGAAAACTTGTTGAAACTTGGAACAACAGAAATAATAATGTTCAAAGCAACACATGTGTTGCTTATCAATATGTCTGTAAGTATGACAGACACACACACAGACAAACAATGCAAAAGTGATCCCCATGTGTCTTTCTGTCAGGGCAGGAGGCACAAGAGAGAGTAACTAGAACTATCATTGAAGATGATAAATACCCCCAAAACAGCACCTCGATTCAAAATATGGATTCCGACCGACCAACAAAAGGGCCATAACTCTGTAAAATTACATGCAATTGTAACCCCTTTAGGATATACACATCTCCTCTTGGTATAGAAGCTTCATGTAAAATTTTATTGAATTCCACCCAGTGGTTTGTAAGAAATAGGCCGGACAAAATATGGCTTACTTAATAAGTAAAATGGCCATAATTAATAAGTAAAAGGGCCATAACTCTGTAAAATAACATGCAATTGTAACCCCTTTAGGATATGCACATCTCCTCTTGGTATAGAAGCTTCATGTAAAATTTTATTGAATTCCACCCAGTGGTTTGTATGAAATAGGCCGGACAAAATATGGCTTACTTAATAAGTAAAAGGGCCATAACTCTGTAAAATAACATGCAATTGTAACCCCTTTAGGATATGCACATCTCCTCTTGGTATAGAAGCTTCAAGTAAAATTTTATTGAATTCCACCCAGTGGTTTGTAAGAAATAGGCCGGACAAAATATGGCTTACTTAATAAGTAAAGGGCCATAACTCTGTAAAATAACATGCAATTGTAACCCCTTTAGGATATGCACATCTCCTCTTGGTATAGAAGCTTCATGTAAAATTTTATTGAATTCCACCCAGTGGTTTGTATGAAATAGGCCGGACAAAATATGGCTTACTTAATATGTAAAAGGGCCATAACTCTGTAAAATAAGATGCAATTGTAACCCCTTTAGGATATGCACATCTCCTCTTGGTATAAAAGCTTCATGTAAAATTTTATTGAATTCCACCCAGTGGTTTGTATGAAATAGGCCGGACAAAATATGGCTTCCGGCCGAAAGACCGACCAACCAACCGACCGACACAGTGACTCCTATATACCCCCCAAAACTTTGTTTTTTGGGGGTATAATTACTCCTATGCTCCTTTCTATTTACGATTTTGTTTCAATTCATTACTTAATATTTTGAAGATCTTACTGTTTTCAGATCTCATCTGTATTCAAATCATCAAATTAAAAAATTATCATATCCAGCTAAAGATGAATTTACTACATCTTTGAATTTGGAATACTCTTAATGTCTCATGAGATAATGGTTTGATACAAACCTTGAAAGTCAATGAACTCATCAATCAGTGTAGTTTTGCCCGACCCTGGGGGGCCAACAAGGAGGACATTCTGACCCGAAGCAGACGCAAAGTCCATGAGGATTCGTGTGCGTATGGTATCTATTGTGTCAACAAACACTTCACCCAGCATGTTCTGGTTGTCTGCGTATACAGCCTCTGGTACCCGAGATATCCATGGGTCCCATTCTCCTGATTCATCAACGTAGTAATCAAATACGCATATGTCTCGATCATCATCAGGTAGTCTATCCAAACAAAATGATATGAACTGATTATATACTTTTTTATGATATTTACTGTCTTTTAATGTTAAATGTTAAATATACATATATTGTTGTAGACAACTTTTGCCAAAATGTGTATACTATCATTGATAGAGTCTTCTCATATCTTTGCCTACATGTTTTTCAAGATGTCTGCAACAAATTTGTTGTATGTGGGAATGGCTTTAAACATGGTGAAAAAGAGAAATTGCTCAAAATTATTCATTGCTCTTTTTTTGCAATGTTTTCAGCTATGCCTGTGTTACATTTTTATTTGGAAATTTTGAAAGCAGATGACCTGAAATATATCATTAAAGGTAAACAGTTAATAATAAGCAGGAATGGGGAAAGATTAACCCTTTAAGCTTACTCAGTTGACAGTGTTTAAAGCAGATCACTTAACGGCCTTTCTGTCACCAGCATCAAAAAGTTCACCAAACAAGCAATGTCTCATTCTCTGACGATTTTTTCACAACTGTGTGAAAATTTTACCGTACTTCTTATGGACTTAATTCGGATGTTTTGAAAGCAGAAGATAAATATATCATATCCAGTAATCAAGAGAAAAGAGATAAAAATTGAAAGCTTACGCAGAGGACAGTGTTTTAAGCAGATCACTAAATGCCTTTCTGTCCGCAGCGTCTAAAAGTCCACCAAACGTCCAGATCAGACAGAATAAGTAGAGACGTTCGATGTGGAGTTCACCCCCGATCTCTATGTTGTCCGCTAACATGGCGGCCAGCAAGCCAAGACATGTTTTAAACATCCCAACTTCACACAGTTTCACCCTCGGTCTGAAAGAAATTAACAAATCAATCAACAGTTTCCTTGATAGAAACAACATTTCATGCATTAGTAGCAGACGATTTTTACAAATAGCGGTACAAATTTTCTTCTCTTATTATTTTGAAGCGGACTTCTCTCAATGAAATATTATCAGGACAACAGATAAGGCATGGATATAAAAAGATTTACCTAGCATATCAAGCATGTGCTAGCTGAATCCATAAATCATACTACAGCTATTAACCCTTTCCCTCATATAGGCACTTTCTGACACCAAAAGCAGACAGCTTTTTGAAAACATAGTGACAAAAGAAGAAATTGCTCAAAATGGTTTGGGTTCTTAAAACGCCCTTTTTTGCTAGCTGCATAGCAATGGGTGGGTCCTTAGCAACGAAACTCAAACGTGCACACACTGAGCCCCTATGACACCTGTTCACCAACTTTCATCTGAATCAGCCTGGCGGTTTGGGCTGTGGAGCATCGCTTTACAAACAAACAGACACACTGACAGACAGACAGCTGGAAAAGCCTGACAATAAGGGATATCTAGCGAAGCGAATCCCAATTACTGCCTTGATACTTTCAAAGATGTCAGCTGCATAGTTGCTGTATGTGGGAAAGGGTTAATACCAACTGAGCTATAGCGACTAATGTTAACCCTTTCCCGCAGATGACTTTATGAAAACATAGTGACAAATGAAGAAATTGCTCAAAACGAGCAATTTCTCCTTTTGCCACAATGTTTTCCACTTTTAGTCATAGGTTATCCATTCAATTATAGAGATTTTCTATTTTTTGACAAAATATGTCCAAAGTCGTCTGCTGCCAAATTGTCGTATGAGGGAAAGGGTTAAATGGATAAGAAATGAACAAGAAATGCATGATTTAACTTACTTGGCATCATTGATGACAAAATTGATGACAGGATCAAGCGTCTTCTGGAAAGCTCTTTGCAAAACCTGGAAGTGATAAAATAAAATAAAAGTTTAACATATAACTACATGAAATAATAGGCACATTAATATCTGCATTAGAAGAACAATTTTATATAAATGACATTAAAGGTAAAACTTGGTTTTGTTGCTTTCCTATTTTTAAGCATGGTAATATTATTAATTGGTTGACAATTCCAGTTTTTTGTCAAAAATAACATTTATAAGGCCCCCTCGATCCTAAATATAGGCTGATAAAGTAGGCTCACCTAAAATATAAGCTGACAATGTAGGCTCACCTAACATTTATAAGGGCCTCTTGATCCTAAATATAAGCTGACAATGTAGGCTCACCTAACATTTATAAAGGCCCCTTGATCCTAAATATAAGCTGACAATGTAGGCTCACCTAACATTTATAAAGGCCCCCTTGATCCTAAATATAAGCTGACAATGTAGGCTCACCTAACATTTATAAGGGCCTCTTGATCCTAAATATAAGCTGACAATGTAGGCTCACCTAACATTTATAAGGGCCTCTTGATCCTAAATATAAGCTGACAATGTAGGCTCACCTAACATTTATAAGGGCCTCTTGATCCTAAATATAAGCTGACAATGTAGGCTCACCTAACATTTATAAGGGCCTCTTGATCCTAAATATAAGCTGACAATGTAGGCTCACCTAACATTTATAAAGGCCTCTTGATCCTAAATATAAGCTGACAATGTAGGCTCACCTAACATTTATAAAGGCCTCTTGATCCTAAATATAAGCTGACAATGTAGGCTCACCTAACATTTATAAGGGCCTCTTGATCCTAAATATAAGCTGACAATGTAGGCTCACCTAACATTTATAAGGGCCTCTTGATCCTTAATATAAGCTGACAATGTAGGCTCACCTAACATTTATAAGGGCCTCTTGATCCTAAATATAAGCTGACAATGTAGGCTCACTTAACATTTATAAGGGCCCCTTGATCCTAAATATAAGCTGACAATGTAGGCTCACCTAACATTTATAAGGGCCCCTTGATCCTAAATATAAGCTGACAATGTAGGCTCACCTAACATTTATAAGGGCCTCTTGATCCTAAATATAAGCTGACAATGTAGGCTCACCTAACATTTATAAGGGCCCCTTGATCCTAAATATAAGCTGACAATGTAGGCTCACCTAACATTTATAAGGGCCCCTTGATCCTAAATATAAGCTGACAATGTAGGCTCACCTAACATTTATAAAGGCCCCTTGATCCTAAATATAAGCTGACAATGTAGGCTCACCTAACATTTATAAAGGCCCCTTGATCCTAAATATAAGCTGACAATGTAGGCTCACCTAACATTTATAAGGGCCTCTTGATCCTAAATATAAGCTGACAATGTAGGCTCACCTAACATTTATAAGGGCCTCTTGATCCTAAATATAAGCTGACAATGTAGGCTCACCTAACATTTATAAGGGCCTCTTGATCCTAAATATAAGCTGACAATGTAGGCTCACCTAACATTTATAAAGGCCTCTTGATCCTAAATATAAGCTGACAATGTAGGCTCACCTAACATTTATAAAGGCCTCTTGATCCTAAATATAAGCTGACAATGTAGGCTCACCTAACATTTATAAGGGCCTCTTGATCCTAAATATAAGCTGACAATGTAGGCTCACCTAACATTTATAAGGGCCTCTTGATCCTAAATATAAGCTGACAATGTAGGCTCACCTAACATTTATAAGGGCCTCTTGATCCTAAATATAAGCTGACAATGTAGGCTCACCTAACATTTATAAGGGCCTCTTGATCCTAAATATAAGCTGACAATGTAGGCTCACCTAACATTTATAAGGGCCCCTTGATCCTAAATATAAGCTGACAATGTAGGCTCACCTAACATTTATAAGGGCCTCTTGATCCTAAATATAAGCTGACAATGTAGGCTCACCTAACATTTATAAGGGCCCCTTGATCCTAAATATAAGCTGACAATGTAGGCTCACCTAACATTTATAAGGGCCCCTTGATCCTAAATATAAGCTGACAATGTAGGCTCACCTAACATTTATAAAGGCCCCTTGATCCTAAATATAAGCTGACAATGTAGGCTCACCTAACATTTATAAAGGCCCCTTGATCCTAAATATAAGCTGACAATGTAGGCTCACCTAACTCTTCACTTTTCACAGATGCCACAAGATATTATTTCACTTTGGACAGCTCACAGTTATTTTTACCTGATATACTATTTAACCATTTCCAACCTGTAGACCTATTTTGACGCATCTGCAGCAGACTACTTTTGAAATCATTGTGACAAATGGAGAAATTACTCAAAACAAGCAATTCCTCCTTTTGCCACAATGTTTTCAACTTTTTTCAGTAAGTATACCTACAATTTAAAAAAAAAAATCCATATTTTTTAGTAGACATTTTCAAAGTCAACTGCAGATTTGCTGTATGAGGGAAAGGGTTGAGATCTGGAGAAGACATTTTAAAACATTGGGCATTTGATTTGTTTGTTTATATGGAGTTTTACAGTATTTCAGTTATATCACTGCGTTTCCTGGGTAACATACCAGTACAACTGGTATTATTAACCCTGATACCAATGCAAAGCCACTACTATCATTTTTTTAGCTAACAATTTCAAAATGCGTAAACATGTAGGAAAAGGTTAAAAATATTTCCAAACCGCAGTTGACTTTCTGATACAGGCAACTTTTTAAAACATTGTGTAATAAAAAGATATTTCAAAAGATTGAACAATTTCTCTATTTTTCTCATTTTTGTTCAAGGCTATCTCAAAGTCTTAATTAAAATGTCCAGATTTTCACAAGATGATTTCAATTAAGAACAGTCCAATGATTGCTTATCAGGTATATAGAACCACCTAAAAAACACCAAATTATCTTGCCGACTCCACATTCGGAATATCATATAAAAAACAAAACTATACAAACAACAACTCTAGCTTTATGATATCAAAATACAAAACTGTAACAACAATAACTCTAGCTTTATCATATCAAAATACAAAACTGTAACAACAATAACTCTAGCTTCACCCTTTCCCTCATATAGACACTTTTTGACGCCTCTGCAGCAGGTGGCTTTTTGAAAATATAGTGATAAAAGAAGAAATTGCTCAAAATAAGCAATTTCTTCTTTTGCCACAATGTTTTACCACTTTTAGTCATAGGTGATCCATTCAATTATAGAGATTTTCACCACTTTTAGTCATAGGTGATCCATTCAATTATAGAGATTTTCCATTTTTTGACAAAATATGT
This sequence comes from Serripes groenlandicus, assembly GCA_031761405.1. Lineage (NCBI taxonomy): Eukaryota > Metazoa > Mollusca > Bivalvia > Cardiida > Cardiidae > Serripes > Serripes groenlandicus. The sequence continues at coordinate 64,862,126 of JASEVX010000005.1, read as the reverse complement.
TCAAAGTTGTCTGCTGCAGAATTGTTGTATGGGGGAAAGGGTTAATTCATTATAAAAATCCCTTCCCTTCCCTGGTTCAATTGATAGAGGCATCATTAATCTCAATCTCATTAAAACCAGACTAAAATACTTCACTGTATGTATATTAAATCTGTTGACGGATCTCAAATTGACCCATTCCTTTTAAATATTCAAAATTAAGGAAATTTCTATAAGGGAAAGTTTAATTATTGAAAAGAGATGAGCAAATTTATCCTTTTGTCACAATGTTTTAAAACGATGTCTGCTGTAGAGGCGTCAAAACGCACCAGTATGTGGGAAAGAGTTGAAAGACATCCTATATGAGACCATAATACTACCATCACCTTCATTAAAAACCGTTGACAATTGTTCAAACTCAACAAATTGATTGTAGCTTAAAGCCATTCTTAAAAGACTCAAGTTAACCCTTTCCCTCATATAGATGCTTTCTGACGCCTCTGCAGCAGACAGCTTTTTGAAAACTTAGTGACAAAAGAAGATAATTGCTCAAAACGAGCAATTTTTCCTTTTGCCACAATGTTTTCCACTTTTAGTCATAGGTTATCCATTCAATTATAGAGATATTTCTATTTTATGACAAAATATGTTTAAAGTCGTCTGCTGCAGAATTGTCATATTGGGGAACGGGATGATCCCTGAAGGAAGTTCACCTATCAATGTGTGTCCAGATTTTCTCGCACCAGTACTCAAAAGATTATTCCAGGATACTGGCAGCTTTCCCATATTAATTATTTTGAGCCCATTTGAGGAAGACAAATGACGAAGACGTTTATTGGAAAAGATTAGTGACTGAGTCGGGGCTTTGAGTTCATGACTCTTGGATCGATAGCCCTCGTCGTTACTGACTGACTTATTTTTTCAGATAAAAGTTAATTGAAAATTATGATAAAAAAGAATCTGTAACTTGTGCAATGCTTCATTTCTTTCAAATTGATAGACCCTGATGAAAAGAAATGAACTGTAAATATCATTTTTAGACAAAGAGTAAAAGATTATGAAATTGTATCCATGAGCGGGTTTATCCAAGACTTTGTTTTCTGTAGAAAATACAAGAAATCTTTTGAAAATATGAGAAAGACATGATAACTAAGATACCTTAATTAGTGCAAAATTGAGGAAATTCATTTCTCGTTTTCACCAATATAATCTAATTCAAATAAAATGAGTAACAATGCAAGGAACACATGTCTTTGACATTTTCATTAAAAGAAGAAGCACAATTGACTGTACTTAACCTAAACCATGTAACAGATGACTTTTGAAAATATTTTAGGAATCAAGCAGTTTTGTCGTTTCCAAATCTCATACTAACGAACCAAATTTAGATGTTTCATTTTTTCAGTAATGTTTCAGACAAACAACATCTAAAGTTTGCATATCAGGTAAACAGGTTATCAGTATAACCCTTTCCCTCATATAGACGCTTTCTGACGCCTCTAAAAACAGTTAGACAAAAGGAAAAATTGCTCTGCTGCAGATTATCGCAAAGGTGTCTTTAACCCTTTCCCTCATATAGATGCTATCTGCGCCTTTGCAGCAGACGGCTTTTTGAAAACATAGTGACAAAAGAAGAAATTGCTCAAAATGAGCAATTTCTCCTTTTGCCACAATATTTACCACTTTAAGTCATAGGTTATCCATTCAATTATAGAGATTTCATATTTTTCGACAAAATATGTTCAAAGTCATCTGCTGCAGAATTGTCGTATGAGGAAAAGGGTTAAGTTTGCATATCAGGTAAACAGATTATCTATTTATTCATTGGGGTTTTACGCCGCTTTCAACATTATTTCAGTTATATCACGGCGACAGTTCACTTATTCATGATTCCTGGGTAAACAAACCAGTACTAGGCTAGAAAATGTGCCTGAATACCCAAGGGCAATCCACCATGACCGTAGTGCCGCGACTGTGGATTGAACCCGGGACATTCGGTTTTGAAATCCCCGACGCTAACCACTCGACCACAGCGGATTCCGTAAACAGATTGTCAGTAAGGCTATACCTTTAATAAGATGGTCAATGTGTTATGGATCTGATATTGAAGGATATGTGCGCTAATCATTCTACACAACACTGGAAATAATACTAGAAAAAAACACCCCACATCACAGTGCATTTTGTTTACCCCTTCCACCGTCCTTTCTTGAATGGGGTCCTCTAAATATTCTGACAGCTGATCAGCCATTATGGCAGGGGAAAACTAGTTAGGAAATATCAAAATAGGTTTACACAGTTATTAATTTACAGTCAACCAATTTTACAGCAGCCTTCACATTCAAAGCGAAGCTAGAACAATTGAATGGAATTTCTCATAGATATGAAGATTCTTTTAGGAATATAAAACTACTTTTTAGTTACAAATTATTATACTTTAGATTAATTTAATGCGCAGAAATCCACTTTGTAATTATAACATTAATAATAATAACCTTAGCTTAATCTGTAATCCAATATAATCTCAACCCACTTTTGAACCCTTACCACACATAAGAAATCTGCAGCAGACGACTTTGAAAGAGAGCCATGCAAAAATACGGAAAATCTCTTAGTTTTGAACATAATTGAACATATTGTGACAAAAGGAAAAATTGCCGATTACTAGCAATTTTCCTTTTGCCATAATGCTTTAAAAAAACTTCTGCTGCAGATGCGTCAAACTGCCTCTGCATGTGGTAAAGAGTGAAATAAATATTGTCTGGTAAAAGGAGCTCTATTCACTACAGTTAGAGCAAAACCAGATCTTCTTCTGGATTAAGCACTGGACAGATGAATAAGAAATCATCTATATTATATCCAGGCCATAATTTATAATTGATCTAAAGAACTAACTAGAACGGTTAATATATAAAAAAAAAATCACCTGGCACTATTTCCACACTAAATTATACTCTTTATGAAAAAAAAAAATTAAATTTATAACTTTACTAAAAATGAGCTCAGATTAGAACATTTACTGAAATAATTCATTGGCAATGGGGAAAAAGCTTAAAATGGAATTTTCAAAATGGTTATCAGAAAATAGTTCATTCTCTTCTGCAACAAGGCATAGTTAAACCAGTCATATCAAATAGTATTAATAATTCCCTGATGTATATTTCTAGGACAGCAAAGTCAATTAATCATCAGCCAACTGTATGTTTTGCCTGACACCAGAAATAAGTACAATCATGCCAATACATGTACCCAGCAGGAATGATGTATTTTATACAACAGATGCACCAGAATTCTCATCATTAATTTGTCGGTACCAATAGTTTAGTTTAAACTTATTTATTTTACATCGATTGCGAAACAAGCCTTTGGCTTAGATTAATCACTCTCGATGTCTGCTTCCTGGAGACTTAACCAGTACTCACGCCGTTTGTGTGGAAAAATCCCAAAGTCAGGACCCTCTCATCACGGGACTCGAACCAGGGACCTTTGATACAAGAGGCCGACGCTCTACCTCTGCACCACTGTCTTCCACTGGTACCAATACAGGGTGTATACAGTCAATTCTAACAAATATACAGCTGAAAACTTTTGAAAACATGGTGGAAAATCCCCAAAGAAATTCCTGAAAACAAACAGTTTTTCCACACATTTTCTGTTTTAATTATGCTTCAAGTTTGTAATTTTTCAAGATGATACATATTTTTCATTTTTCCTTGAATATTTTATCAACAGATTTTGATAGTGCCAGGGTTCTAGAAGAAACTTGCAAACTTGATAAAAACCTATTATTATAACATTGTTTGAACCAACATCCCAAAACGACAAACAAACTAAAAAACATGTATGTACTCTGTTACTGTTCATCGGGGTCCCTTTTTGGCTTACTCTTGTAGTCTGTAAACACAGTGAGTAATTATTGATTGTTAACAAAATGAGCAAAAACATTCAAAATCGATCGTTAGTATACAAATATAAAATGTACACTTTCAAGCGAAAATAACAAACAATGAGAAAATGATTATAATTCAATACTAACAGGTATCAACTCACATACGGTCAATTAACATGTCATGATTATTTTACACTTACACTAAAATCTTCACTGTACACATAAAACATTGATATATTAACATCATGTTATATCCCAGTCACACAGGCACCTTCTTTCAGGGAGGTTCAATGGAATGAATGTAGTAGCATGCAAAACTAATATACAACAGACCACTTTGAAAACATCTTAGGTAAAAAGGTAGAAAATCTCCTTAAATGAAGGTATAAATAACTTTTGAATAGAGTTGAAAACATTGTGGCAAAAAGAGAAATTACATATTCTTTATTGTAATGTTTTCAAAAATACGTCTGCAAGAGGGCTGTGAAATTCATACACCATCCTTCACAAGAAAATACCATTCACCATGCATATGTCCAATTCACAACACTACCTTAAAAATATTTTTATCCAAAGTAGTTCTCAAGTAGAATCATCAGGAGAAAAGATAGTAAGACCCTCCAGTTTGCAATGTGTTGCTGGTAATAATGTGGTCTAGGTGATAGATAATGACTGTGTGACAGGGTCTTTATAAAGACACATGAGTACAATACATACATGTATATCAGGCACAATTATCCATCATATTACCTCACGTTTCTTAAAAAGTATTAAATGAATGAGATTAATCAATAATTTGAAAATACCTCGTTCAAACAGTTTTATGAAAGTTTAAAATAACGGAGGTCATGGTTAATTAACCCTTTCCCTCATATAGACGCTTTCTGATGCCTCTGCAGCAGAAAACTTGTAGACAAAATATGGTAAGTCTCTTTAAATGAAATGTTCATCATTCAACAGAGTTCATGAGCAATTTTTCCTTTTGCCACAATGTTTTCAAAAAGTTGTCTGCTTCAGAGGCATCAGAAAGTCCCTGGAAAGTTTAAAATGATCCTTTTTATTGTCTACATAAATAATGGATTGGTAGGGAAGTAATTGATAATACAAACAGTTTAATCAAATGTAGATTTCAGGGTTTGACTATATGAAATACCGAAAGCAAAGCTGTCAAAATGTTATAATAATACAGAAGCCTTGATACGGAGGAATGAACATCAAGCATTTGCCACTCATAATCACCCTGAATACTCAATCAAACTCTGTGTTGTGGGTACTCAAAAGAATCGTCTCACTGTAACCATACTTTTGAGTACCACACCGTAGGCTTTGGACAACAGATACTAATTTCAGACCATGAAACATACCACTTATTTAGAGCTCTGATACTGATTTCCTACTTATATCACAACAGTCGTTGCTTTAGTAAAAATAAAATGACTATAGTACCAATCTAAGCAGTGCTGTTTTAAATAATTGCATGCATGGTTAATAATTACAATTGACTAAGAAAACCAACCTTAGATTATTTTCACAAGTGTCAAAAAACAATTCAATTCAAACATCCATACTGTGTGACCTAATTATACATTTATTGCATGTCCAAGGTTCTTTGAATAATTGTTTGGACTTGCATGCAAAGAGTGCAGATTCAGATCAGTCTGCCAAGATGTGTATGGAGATCTGGATCTACACTTGTGGCAAATGCTCCAAGGTTCGTTTTTCCAGAGCATCCCTCACATGTTCATTCCACACATGTGTTATACAATAAAGTATAACCTTCAGCTTGCTGTCAAACCTTCAGAATGGGACATATAAATTCACACACAAATTGTTAACATGCTCAGTGAAACCTTGGCATGCTTTACATTCTTTTAACCCTTTCCCTCATACGACTATTCTGCAGCAGACGACTTTGAACGTATTTTGTCAAAACATAGAAAATCTCCATAATTGAATGGATAACCTATGATGAAAAGTGGAAAACATTGTGGCAAAAGGAGAAATTGCACGTTTTGTGCAATTTCTCCTTTTGTCACTATGTTTTCAAAAAGTCGATTGCTGCAGAGGCGTCCGAAAGCGTTTATATGAGGGAAAGAGTTAAAAGACAGGACATTCTTCCCTCGAGATTGATTTTCATAAAAAGTATTGATTTGTTTTAATGATGTTGTATGCAGCTTTCCACAGTATTTTAGCCATATCATGGTGTCTACTTTGGTATAATACAAGTACACTGGCACCCCTCTATAACGCCCTCCGTTTTACCGCTGTTCTCGGTATAATGCTGGTCTTGCTTGGCTCCCAAATTTTAGTGCATGAAATATGTGGGAATAGAATTGTAAATTTTCAAAAACCTAACATTTGAAACACCAAAATATGATCCGAGTAATAGATCTCATTTCTGCACTATCACGTTAATCCACATGTTTGCATAACGCTTTGTTCAACATTAAAACAATAGACAGGTAAAAAGAAATTGATATCGTTATCGAGCGGCTGTTTGCATAACACTTTCAATATTACAACAATAGACAGATAAAAAAATTGATATCGGGTGTAATGTTTGTTTGTGCATTACGCTTATTGTGTTCAGTCACCTTTCAAACTGATAAGTTTATCCTAACACCAGAGCATAAGTCATTAATCAGTCCTTGCCTGATATGCCCACCATCCTGAGCACTAAAGCAGGAAACAAATTCTACAATGTTAAAGTCTTTGGTATGACCAGACAGGGAATCAATCCCTGGTCTCCCAATATCGAGGCCGAAGGTTTAACCACTTCATCCCTGAGTTGGTCACGAAGACATGCTATACATTCTTTGGAATGACAGAACATTCTTTGCTCTTACAAGTTATATCTAGTAAAAACTTTTAAATGAGCTGCGAATAGTGACTTCACTTTAATATCATTTAACCTTTTCCCACCTGCACGGATTTTGATGCAATAGCAGCAGGCGACTTTTGAAAACATTGTGGCCAAAGGTGAAATTGCTCATGATGAGCAATTTTTCCTTTGGTCACAATGTTTCCAACTTTATATAACAGTTAAGCTATCTTTTATGGAGATTTTTCAGGTCTTTGTCACTATGTTTTCAAAGTCGTCTGCTGCAGATTTGTTGTATGTGGGAAAGGGTTAAGCAATATTGGCATAAAACTAGTGGGACTATACTCCAGTGTTTGGTCACAAGGTGCATATGTAAGTACAAGTGATCACAAGTGACCGCTTGCACAAGTTTGACTGTATAACATAAATGCATATGGTGAAGACTCTTGTGCAACTGTGTCAATTTTGTATGCAGATGCATTTTAAAAGACCTCAAATCAAAGGACTTTGTTTAAATGTTGTCACAATCAATAAGGTTTTCCAGCATCACCAAATAAAGTGGGCAAATATTGGTATATAGTGGACAACCTGTTACCTTCAATTGGCCAATCATAAGTTTAAAACTTTCAATGCTGAATTTTTTAAAATGAACTGAAAAGTCTAGGAATATCAATATAAGACTCATGACTGATGAGTTGGGTTGCCAACAGTATAGACCCTGGTCAGATATCATTGAAATGCCAGCTGCATGGCCTTGCTCTTATCTGGTGGCAAAGGCTTCAAAAATCGGTACCAGTGGTACAAAATGGAAATAATCTAACTTTAACCTTTGCCACATTCATTAAGTCTGCAGCCAATGACTTTGAAAGCATATAGGCAAAAAGGAGATATTGCCCCTTCAGAGCAATTCTGTTTTGCAACACTATTTTTGAAAAAATGATATGTTGCAGATGGTTAAAAATGCATCTGCATGTTTGAAAGGGCTCAAATAAATGAAACTTTGAACAATTTCCACTATTCAACAATGTTTTATATATAAATTCATTGGAAGAGCCAATTGGTGATTTGAGGTAACAGGTTAAAAAAAAGCCACATCACACAAATATTATTCTGGGATTTTACAAAATTGTGACGATTCACATCAAAATACATATTTGTGCAGTCTTTTAACCGTTTCCCTCATTTCAACGCTTTCTGACGCCTCTGCAGCAGACGGCTTTTTGAAAACATAGTGACAAAAGAAGAAAAAATGGAATATTTCTATAATTTAATGGATAACCTATGACGAAAAAGTGGAAAAGATTGTGGTAAAAGAAGAAATTGCTCGTTTTGAGCAATTTCTTCTTTTGTCACTATGTTTTCAAAAAGCCTTACGCTGCAGAGGCGTCATAAAGCGTCTATATGAGGGAACGGGTTAAAGCAATTAAATAATTGCCTGTTAAACAGGAAAGATCTGGATCAAACTGCATAGAGGTGCAGACTGATTTGTGTCGTCACTGGACATATAATCCCAGGTTATTTTTGTATGGTGTGATCCTTTCAAATATTGCATAAAACACACACAACTTAAGTGTATTACAAGACCTGCTATATATATAAATGGCACACAAAAAGATCCTATCCTCGATGCATCTTACCTGCTCCTTTAATGTGTTTTGATAGGGATAAATGAACCAATGTTAATTATACGTACATTAACTATGTTGGAAAACTTAAATGATTATTATACATACAGTCAACACTGGCTACCTCAAATATATTCTAAGGGCCTAAAATTGACAGATTGCTTGGAGTTTTACCCTTTCCCTCATACGAAAGACAGCATTTTGAAAACATAGTGACAAAAGAAGAAATTGCTCAAAACAAGAAATTTCTCCTTTTGCCACAATCTTTTCCACTTTTAGTCATAGGTTATCCATTCAATTATAGAGATTTTCTATTTTTTGACAAATATGTTCAAAGTCGTCTGCTGCAGAATTGTCGTATGAGGGAAAGGGTTCAGTCTAGAAATTAGATTTTCCTGCTACCTGTACATAGCCCAAATTGCTCAGTATCTGCCATTATATATTCTTAACCCTTTCCCACCTACAACAAATCTGCAGCAGACGACTATGAAAACACCTAGACAAAAATTGGGAAAATCTCTCTAAATGAATGTTTAATTATTGAATAAAGTTGAAAACATTGTGGCAAATGGAGAAATTGCTCATTGTGAGCAATTTCTCCTTTTGCCACAATGATTTCAAAAGTTGTCTGCTGCAGGTGCGTCGAAATACATCTGGAAGTGGTAAAGAGTTAAGTTATTTTTTATTCTTAGTCTGTATATATACATATTAGGTTTGTTTTAAAAGTAGCCAGATTTAAGTACAAGACATGCACCCACATCTAGGGAATGGTTAGGATATTTGTTTTCTAATTTATGTCAAAAGACTTAATTTTTTCTGAAGATTAATTCTACAGTCTATTTATAATCATTACCACATTTAAGACGACCTATTTTAAAATGGAATAGAAACAATATTGATAATCATTAATAATAAAAATTAACGTATTTGTCACAGATTGAGAAGTGTGTACAAAAATACGCACAACCAGTAACAGATGACATTTTTCACCTATGTGGCATACAGCAATCATAATATTGTGGAAAAATAATAAAATAAATTTTCCCCGAACCCCTCTTTATTAAAAGCTGATTTTATCTTAAAGAGAAAGTCTATTTGAGTCTGTCCACGCGAAAAAGTAAAGTTGACACTTGTGAACAGTCTAGATCCAGATAAGCTTGTGTATCTACACAGTCTATTCAATATCTACACAGTTCACGAAAGACAATAAGACACGCTTGTAAGTAGCTACTGTCAACTTCAGTAAATTCTTCAGCAGGCTTACCCGGATAGACACTTTTTGCCTCCTGTGGATTTTCTGTTTCAGGAATCATTACTCTATACCTGTAACCCCCTGAGACGGAATGTGTCAGCCCTGATAAGTCTGTGTGGACTGCGCAGGCTGATCTGGGAAGATACATTACGCAGAGACCACAATGTTGGTTTTCTCGTGGGATGACTCATATATCAGAGAACAGATTTGATCACAAACTATAATATATATGTGTAGATAAGTGTTGTAGAACTTACATGTATTTCCTGAGGTGTTCTACTGTCCAGCCACGCTTTAGCAATGGGTTTCCAGCCCACAACATCTTTGTCAATGTATAAAATGCCCTGCAATGATACAAGTTATAACCCTATTTCCACATCAACAAATCTGCAGCAAATGACTTTTACAAAAGTATAGAAAATCTCAATATATTGAAGTATATAACTACTAAAGAGAATTGAAAATGTAGTGGCAAACGCAGAAATTGCTCATTATGAGTAATTTCTCCTTTAGACACAATGTTTTCAAAAGATTGTTGCAGAGGTCTCAGAAACTGTCTGTAAGTGACAATTCTGCAGCAGACGACTTTGCATTTAACCCTTTCCCTCATACGACAATTCTGCAGCAGACGACTTTGAACATATTTTGTCAAAAAATAGAAGATCTCTATAATTAAATGGATAACCTATGACTAAAAGTGGTAAACATTGTGGCAAAAGGAGAAATTACTTGTTTTGAGCAATTTCTTCTTTTGTCACTATGTTTTCAAAAAGCCATCTGCTGCAGAGGTGTCAGAAAGCTTTTATATGAGGTAAATGGTTAAGCACTGAGGGGGTAAATTCTTTATTTTAGACACACTGAAGGTCAACTTGTAAACCTCATTGGTTGGGGGGACATCTGGAAAATTGAAGGTTTACATTTGAAAAAAGATAGGAGAAAGTTGTGAAAAAGAAGGAACTGCAATTTCTCTTCTTCCTCCAATGGCCCTTCTCCACAACAACTTCTTTTGTTTTAATTTGTTTGTATGATCTTTAACACCACTTTCAACAACAAAATTCAGTTATATTACAGCATTTCCTGGGTATTACTAGTCCATTTATTCTGACATCAGCTAGTCAAAGGCTAATGCTTACTCCACAATCTTAAGCACAATGAGGGAAAGCTATTTTTAAAGTCTTTGGTAAGTCCAGGTTAAGGATCAAACGTGCAACCTGCTGCTCCTTTGGTGAATGCTCTAACAATACACCAAAGAGGTGGTAAGCAGAATATGTGACAAAAGTCATAAATACATACACATCTTGCTACAGTAGCAGGTGAAGCCTCAGACAGAACATCCGTCTCAAACAGAATATTGATGGTGTCAGACAGAAACAGTTTATCTCCATTCCTTAGATGCAGGACTTTGTCTCCACCTAATACACTGTTGAAATTATCTGCCCAACCTGCATTGAGTGGACCATCCAAACACAGCCAGGTCTTGCTCAGGTTCTGAAATAAAAGTAGATACATTTTAGTCTTAGATTTTCTGAAATGGAACTAGCTACTGTTTTATTTCTGTATCCTTTCCCACATACAACAAATCTGCAGCAGACAACTTTGAAAACGTCGAGGAAAAATATGAAAAATCTCTGTAGATGAAAGCATAATAATTTAAAAGAGTTAAAAACATTGTGACACAAAGGGAGAAATTGCTCATGATGAGACATTTATCCTTGAGTCACAATGTTCTCAAAAGTCTCCTGCTGCAAAGGTGTCGTAAAGGGTCTGTATGTGGTGAAGGATTTACAACAATAAGAAGTATATTTTAATATATAAGTGGGGTCGACAATAATAATATCAACATCAACTCTCTTGAGACGCAGTCCAGGTCAGCAGAAAATATCACCAAAACATATGAAAAATTGTAATACAAAGTTAAAAACTTAGAGGACAAAGCATTAATTGCTTGATTTAAGCAATTACACCTTTTTCCTCAATGTTTTCAAAAGTCATCTGATGCAAAGACATTTAAAATTGTCTATATCAGGCAAAGTTAAGTGTTTGACTGAATATTTCAGTAAGTGAAAAAATGACAGGCGATAAGAGAAGTGATGACAGAAATTTGTACTCTATCTTACCCTGTTAGCTTTCCTACATGCACTAGTAAATATCCCATCAACCCAGTCATTGCTCTGGTTGAGATATCCAAACATCAGATCAGAATCATCCACCACCAATGGGTTAATCTTGATCAACTTGTGGGTCTTTTCTGTGGCGGCCGTAGTTTTACTTCCTGCCGATCCTCTAGTACCCATGTTTCTCGGAGCCATTGACAAGGCATCAATTAGGTTCTGGATGCAGGTGCTCTTACCACTACCAGGCGGTCCGGCAACAATAATGCCTGCATTTAAAAAACACACTTTCTGACGCCTCTGCAGCAGACAGCTTTTTGAAAACATGGCAACAAAAGAAGAAATTGCTAAAAACGAGCAAATTCTCCTATTGTCACCATGTTTTCAACTCTATTCAATTATTGTACTATCATTTAAAGGGAGTTTCCAATTGTCTTCCGGTATGTTTAAAGTCATCTGCTGCAGAGTTGTTGTATGTGGTTTAAACCTTTCCCTCATACAACAATTCTGCAGCAGACGACTTTGAAAGTATTTTGTCAAAACATAGAAAATCTCCATAATTGAATGGATAACCTATGACGAAAAGAGGAAAACATTGTGGCAAAAGGAGAAATTGCACGTTTTGTGCAATTTCTCCTTTTGTCACTATGTTTTCAAAAAGCCGTCTGCTGCAGAGGCGTCCAAAAGCATTTATATGAGGGAAAGGGTTAAGGTTTAATGCCAAGTACAAAGACTTGTCAGTTATATCACAGGAACCAGTTCACCTAATCATGTGCTTTCTGGATCTCTAACAACAGTTATCCAATCAACATTAATCCCAGGAGCATGTACACAGAACGAAAAAATAGATATGTCAATTTAACCCATAACTTCACACAGGCGACATTTGACACCTGCCATTGAACATGACTTTTGAAAACATTGCAATAAAAGGTGAAATTGCTCAAAACAAGCAATTTCACCTTTTATTGCAATATTTTCAACTCTTTATCAATACAAATCTTTCAGTTTTCTAGATTGTTAAAATTGTTCGTCTGATGACCTTTGAAAAGTCATGTGAAGTAATGGGTTAAGAGTTGATTGATTCAAAAATATTTGAGGTAAAAAGAAAACATCTTGAAAAGTGGCATTATCATTTAACTATACACAAACATGATTTATTCAATCAATTTTAATTAACCTTGTTCCTGATATGATTATTTTGGATCGGCCTGTTTTGAAAATATAAAAAATCTGGAAATTTAAAAGCAAAAGTCTTAAACTTCATTAAAAACTCTGAAGTTAACAAAACAGTGCTTGTTATAGCAATTTCACCTTTTCCCAAACTATATCCAACACCGTATCAAAATTAAACGTTATCAAGATGTTAAAATTGCTTCCTAAGATAATTTCATAGCTGATAATTGAAATATATTTTGTAATATCATTGATTGATTGTTTTGTGTTTTACGCCGCTTTCAACAATTGTTCAGTTATATCACTGCATTTCCTGGGTAAGCTACCAGTACTATTGGTCCATTTATTCTGACACCAGCCAGTCAGTCGTAATGCTAACCCTGCAACCGTGAGCACCAAGGAGGGCAGCCATTGCTACCATTTATAAACTCTTTGGTTTGACCCAGACGGGGATTGTACCCGCGACCTCCAACACCCGATGCGGGCGCTCTACCCCTACACCACGGAGGCAGTCCCTCTGTTATATCAGGTAAAGGGTCAATTTAATAGAAGCTCATTTATCCTTTCCCACACTTTGTGTCTCATCTGCCCACGCCCAGTGTTTTAAAAGTGGCAAAGCAGAAATAAAACATTCAGAGCAATATCTCCTTTTGCCACAAGTAATTTCAACTCTTTTGATAATGATGCATTTGTCTTTAGAGATATTTCATTATTTTGCCTAGATGTTGCATTTGTTGCATATTTGATGTATGTAAAGAAGCAATAAACAACAACAACAGAAAATGTTCACAATGATCTTACCATGATGTACTGAGGACAGATTGTAGAGCTGGTTGCACTTGGTGAGCCAGGGTTTATGGGGTACCAGACCCTTCTCTTTGGCCTTCGACTCTAGAGCAGTTTCTATATCAAATCCCCTCGCTCTGGCTGATATGGCCCCCATGATGGGTGGGGCATCTGGTAAACCAGCAAACGTGTCCTTCAGTATGTTCTTAAATATCTGGCTCGTCTGAAATAGAAATTAAACCATCATTGTTTTTCTAAAGGACATTTAAGCAAATTCTGTTCAAAGGAACACATATTTGTCAGTAAATAAAAGCGTGACTAATAGATGAACAGATAGATGGATAGATGGATAGATGGACAGACATCTGAAAAGTCTCTTTGCATCACAAAATGCAATTCTGTCTCTGTACAGCAGATGACAAATAAAATATCCATTTCTTATCCATTTACTTGTTATGATATTTTTTGAATTGTCTGATTTGAAAATAGCTGATCAACTTATAGTACATCTTGATTTCAAGTTGAACAATTTATGGGAAAAGAACAATAGTTTAATGCTCAACTGTATTAGTATAGACTGAAATATCAATGCAGATTATAAACAGTAATAGTTAACATGTAACCCCTTTTCTCATACAGACACATATTGATACCTCTGCATCAGACGACCTTTGGAAAGATTGTGACAAAATGATAAATTGTTCATTATTAACAAAATCACATTTTGCCACAACATAATCAACACTATTATTGAATTTAATGTCTGTAAGACTGTAAGGGGCTTGTCTATCTCAAGCATTGATATGCTTTGTTGTTGATAATATGTAAGCCTATTTAAGTGAGATGTTATCCAAATTGTTTGTCAATTCTATATTTGATTAAAGTTAAATGCATTTTAATAGATATGATTTGTATAGTATTATGCATCTTTTTTAGCATCTATGTGTGATTGCTAAGTTGTTTTATTGAATATTGAAATAAAAACAATTCTTTCTTTTTTTGCATATAATAAGTTATTTTTTGTACAAAAAACGCATTTTGAATATATGTAAAGGTAAAAATAAGCGATAAATTAAATAAGACCAGTTTCATTTTCAGTATTACTATTCAATTATTATACTTTCATTTACAGATTTTACATATATTTGCCTATAATATATGTTTTAAAAGTCGTCTGCTGCCCATTTGTAGGTTAAAGCCTTTCCAGCATATGACAAATCTGCAGCAGACAACTTCGAAAACATCTATGCAAAGACATAGAAAATCTCTACAAATTTATGAATAATTATAGAATAGATGAGCAATTTCTCTTTTTGTTACAATGTTTTCAAAAGTAGCCTGCTTCCAATGCGTCAGAATGTGTCTGCAGGTGGGCAAGGGTAAGTTTAAGAAAAATATTACTATTAAAGAAGAAACCATCAAAGCTACCAACCTCTGCTGTGAGTCTTGGACCCACCATTTCTTCAATAGTTGAAGCCACCATGGAATGTTCCACTTTACCTGCGGCCGTCATTGGATTAGGAGTTCCAGCCTTCCTGTGTCCACCTGTACCTATCTTTAATGCTCCAGTAACTGTCAAATACAATGGAATATCATTGTAATAAGCAAAACATTACTCTTTCTCGAAATACAACAAATAGACAGCAAAAAACTCTGAAAACATCTTGCCAAAAATACAAAAATATCAAGTAGATCAAATAAAAAAATCAAAGTTAAAAACATTGTCATCAAAGGAGAAATTGCTCGTTTTGAGCAATTTCTCTTTTTAATTTTAACCCTCTCCCACCTGCAGACGCATTTTGACGCAATAGCAGCAGTCAATTTTTGAAAACATTGCGGCTAAAGGTGAAATTGCTCATGATTTCAACTTTATTTAACAATTAAGCTATCTTTCATGGAGATTTTTCAGGTTTTTGTCACAATATTTTTAAAATCGTCTGCTGCAGATTTGTTTTCAAAAGTTGTCAGTAATGAAAAAGAACTTTTTAACAATTATATCTTCATTTCTATAAGTGACTTTTATCATGATATACTGCTAGTATGTGTTAGCTTATCATTGTTCAACTTGTTCACTTCTGCATTTTCCTGTAATTTTAGGAAAACAAAAAAAACAACAGGTATCCTTTTACCTGAGATAAAAAAGACAGAAAGTTGGCTGCCAATGTCTGAGGATGATCAAGAACTTATCAAAAATTAGACATATACTTCTGATGGAAAAATTTAAAATGCTGAGAGAAAAGGAGAATTTGCATAAAATAAGCAATTCCCTTTCCAATATTTTGACATAGTGCGGTGAAAGAAGAAATTGCTCCTAATGAGAAATTTCACCTTTTCCAGTAGTTTTAAACTGCATTCAATAATTTTACTATTGTAAATGGGTAATTTTTTCAAACTTAGAAGTTTTCAAAGCCATCTGCTACATATATGCTGTATGTTGGAAAGGGGGGTTTAAACAATCTTCAAGAATGTTTTATGCAAAAGTGACAATAATTGTCAGAGAACAAGGTATACTTACTTGTAGAACTTTGTTGAGGAAGCATGGGTTTACTTGGAGCATCAGATGCTTGGCTGTTTGACCTGGAAGTGTCTTCTTTACGCAGATCAAGTTTGTCTTGTGTCTTCTCATCACGGATATATTTACGTTTCTGCATGGCTCGTTTCAAAACCCCAACAAGGGACTCGATGCTGAAGTTGTACTGTACATGTGGAGGCCTGAAAGATATAAAATAGTATTGAATGATTGATGGATTGATTTGTCTTAAATGCAAGATAAGAATAGATTTTCAGTTATATCATGGCTGCAAGTTTTAATTTGCTAGTTTGTTATTTTATGCTGCTTTCAACAATGTTTCCGTTATATAAGACCTGAGCACCAAGGAGGGAAAGTCATTTCTACCATGTCTCTAGAATTACCTGGCCTGTGATTACACTGCAACACCTGCATTCGAGGCATACACTATACCACTTCACCACAAATCTGCAGCAGACGATTTTGACAAATTTGAAAAATCACCATAAATGAGGGTCAAATTATAAAATAGAGTTGAGAACATTGTCACAAATGGACAAATATTTCATTATGAGCAATTTGTCCTTTTGTCACAATTTTTTCAAAAGTCGTGTGTGGCAGATGCATCAGAATGCATCTATAAGGGCGAAAGGGTTGAAGAACTTGTACTTACAGTTGATCCTTGGCCAATTCGGCCAGCACTTTCAACCTTGACCCAAGCACAATAGGAGCCTTGAAGCCGAACGAGGCGCACTTGGCCCGCATGATCATGCCAACATCGGGTTTAACGAGGGCCACATTACGGAAGAGTAGCCTGATATCATTGGACATGGTGTGATAAGAGTTGGGATTAATCGTGTCTAGGTTCAGAGTCATGTGAATGGCAACCGACTTCTTGATGGAAATCTGAAAAAAAAAATCATCTTCAAAGGTTAAAATTTTAAATCGGATGCAGAAACTGACTTAAATCATTGTGATCAAAGAAGAAAATGCTCAAATTCAGTAATTTTTTAAACTGTTTAATAATTTTGTATCAAAATCAAACTTTCACTTTTTCAGATTGGAAATGTTATCCTGAGACGTTCGTTTAGAGAAGCCGCTCAAAACCAGACATTATTCCCTTGTCAAAAATGTTTTAACAAATATATATCTCAACTTTTAAGAATGTTACACTCTTTTCAAAGCAAAAAAAAATGTTTAAAGAAAATGTCCAAATATAACTCACCTCTTGACCATCGCCAAAAGTAGCAAAACTTTGCCGGGCCTTAAGAGCTGTGGTGACCGCCTCTAAATGTTCCAACATGACAGCCATGGATATCCTTCCTAAACTCTGGGCCTCATCAAAACAGCACCAACAACCATCCTGATAATAACAAACAAGTGAAAATAGCTCTTTTGGCATTCATGAAATTTTAATATAAATGTATCTTGATCTTGATAAATCTCTATAAATGAAGTTATTAATACTGAAAAAAGTTGAAAACATTGTGGCAAAAGGAGAAATTGTCCATTTTATCACATTGTTTTCAAAAGTCGCCTGCTTTCAGAGGCTTCAGAAAGCGTCCATATGAGGGAAAGGGTTAAGACAGAGTTTGTAACAATGAGTTTATCAGAATATACTCCATTGTCATTTCTCAATAAACCACAGAAACGAATGTAATAAGAACTTTTGAAATCACAATTGTTATGTTAGTAATGACTTTTCGAAACATAAGTTGTCTTAACTTACCATTGCTGACCCCTGTATGATTTTAGCCATGGCCGTAGAGTCAGTTTGCTCGGAGCACTGGAACATTGCCAGGAACTGTCCCATTACATTGGCTAGACCCTGTAATTGATAAGAATATTGGATATAAGACATTTTTTGAGTGTTAACCCTTTCCCACCTGCAGATGCATTTTGATGCAAAAGCAGCAGACGACTGTTGAAAATATTGTGGCCAAAGGCGAAATTGCTCATGATGAGCAATTTAACCTTTGGCCACAATGTTTTCAACTTTATTTTTAACAATTAGCCATATTTTATGTACATTTTCAGGTTTTTGTCACAATGTTTTCAAAGTGGTCTGCTGCAGATTTGTTGTATGTGGGAAAAGGTTTAACCTATTTTTTAACAATTTAAAGGCATTCTGCCTTAACACAGTTAAAACAACTATAACATCTACAAAATTGTATCAAAGCATGATTGTGTCACATATTTGAGAACAATCTTCCAGAAGGAGCAATCACCTAAGAATTTAATGGATAATATACTTTCACTGTAATTAATCCTTTCCCACCCGCAGACGCATTTTAATGCAATACAGCAGGCGACTTTTGAAAACATTGTGGCCAAAGGTGAAATTGCTCTTGATGAGCAATTTCTCCTTTGGCCACAATATTTTCAACTTTATTTAAAAATTAAGCTATCTTTTATAGAGATTTTTCAGGTTTTTGTCAATAAGTTTTCAAAGTCGTCTGCTGCAGCTTAGCTTATGTGGGAAAGGGTTAAAAAAAAACATGCACTGTTGAAAGTGTCATAGAACGGTTATAAAATAATACTCAAAAGACTTACCCTGACAGTTTCTGTTTTCCCAGACCCGACCGGTCCGGACACACTGCTCCCCATATATCTCTGTAGCGCCTGTGACATCGTCAGGAAACACTTTTCAGTGACTGGGGTCACAGCCACGCCCACACTGTTACCATAGAACTCATTACCATATTGGTAGGAGGTGTCTAGTATCCAGATAAGTGGTTCATGACGTTCTTCAGCTGGTTAGAAAAGAACAGTAGTAATATAAGTTGAATGAATTTAACTGTTCAACCATTATCCACTTACAGATGCACACATCAGCAGCAGAGGAATTTTGAAAATATTGTGAAAAAAAAGAAATTGCTCTTGAGAATTTCTATTACTTGAAGTCGAAAGAATCATCTTAACACAATCATGGGAATTTTCTATTATTTTGAGACAAGAGATGATAACACTGTAAGGCAAATGGAGAAATTGCTCACAATTCTCCTTTTGCCATAATGATTTCACAGAAGTCTGCTGCAGATGCGTCATCTCTTTATGGGAAAGTATTTACAGTCACCTTGACCTGATTGACCTGTTTTATATTTTGATGGTTTCGTGTAAAACGATTGTAACTACATCTTGAACAAGATGTAGTAACAACTGTTTTGCATGAATCTCTCAATATGTTATTTCCATACCGTAACTGAGTTAAAAATTAAATTTTGTGACCAAGCTAAATGGATAGATAACTTACATGAAAACTTAGCTTTAAATTTAATTTTTTGCTACTTGGATATGCAAATCAGTAGTGATTTAACAAACATTGCCTAACATGGTTTGAACTGTCTTAAACCCCTGTCTAAATCCAAAAATATAAGGTGAGGGCGATGAATGCCTACCTGAGTTATGCAATGTGATTTGCCATGCTAACCACAATAATTTAATTGCAGTCAAGTAAGCTAAAACAAGAAGCCCAAGAGGACCAGTATGGCTCCATGCTCTACACCACATATCTTAGCTCTCTCGGTTTTAGACAAGAAGATTTCCACAGTTCCCCCCTATATATCTCTATGTAAAACATGTGACCCCCCAGAGTGGGCCAACTTTAACCGTAGAGAAAGAATTTGAAGATTCTTGGTAGAGGACCACTAGACAATGCTACACACCAGATATCTAAGCTCTACGCTTAACAGTTTTGGTCATTGAACACTGGACATTGTGAGGATGCTTGCTGTGAAGTAAGACCTACTTCTTACAGATAAGATGTTGACAGACGCACAACAAAGGTGATCACAATAACTCACTGAGCTTAAAAATATTGGAAATTCACAAATTATGGAATCTTGCTATTTGATAAATAGATTCTATAAAGGAGATTTAAATATATAATGCATCTATAAATATATAAAAGTTTAGTAAAAAGAAAGTCTGAAACCACTGATATGATATTTCAAAAGTTATCTGCTTTCAAAAAGTTCTGAGGAAAAAATATTTCTCAAGAAAAGAAGAAATTGCTCATCATGAGCAATTTCTCCTTTTCTTAACGTGTTTTCAAAGGTAGTCTTCTTCTGCAGAGGCTTCCAATGTAAGCTGTATTAAAGAGTAAATAAAAGAAAAGAAAGTCTTCTAAAAGCATGATAAGACACCAAGACAAAGACAAACTGTGGAGTGCTCCAAGAAAAAACAACCTCTGGGCACTTGTGACAAGTGAAGATGTCAATGAAGCTACCCAGTCCAACATCAGCAAACTTTCATCTTGCTCTACACTGTTTGTCACTTAGTCACAGAACATTCTGATAAACTTCTGACAAGTAATTATAGTTGTCATAAAAATGCTAATCCTTTTCCACTTACAGATGCTTTCTGATACCACTGACAACTTTTGAAAGCATTGTGGCAAAAGGAGAGATTGCTCGTCATGAGCAATTTCTCCTTTGTCACAATGTTTTCAACTTCCATCTTGTATGTTGGCAAGAAGGTTAAGGATGGTTTTCCTTGAGCTTGTCTCCGATATATATATATATATATATAAATATATATGCATGTGTAATTGAAATTAGTGGCTATTCAAAATTTCAATAAAACTGCAATACATTTTTAATCCTAATTTTCACTACACTTTTGTTGGGCATATATCTAGAAAAGTGACCATCACCAAAAGTGAGTATAAATTTCCCAATTTACCAAAATCTAATATCAGTATGAGTAATCTTTCCTTTTCCCACAAAGTTCTACTGACTGTATAGCATAGATGTGAATAAAACAAGGATAGTATATTTAAGGGCTTAAACTTTTCCCTCATACGACAATTCTGCAGCAGACAACTTTGAACATATTTTGTCAAAAAATGGAAAATCTCTATAATTGAATGGATAACCTATGACTAAAAGTGGAAAACATTGTGGCAAAAGGAGGAAATGCTTGTTTTGAGCAATTTCTTCTTTTGTTACTATGTTTTCAAAAAGCCGTCTGCTGCAGAGGTCTCAGAAAGCGTCTATATGAGGGAAAGGGTTAAACCTCTACTTTCTCTGCATGCAGTTTGAATTTTAACACTTTCCAACTTACAACAAATCTGAAGCGGACCACTTTGAAACAATTTCAGCAAAAATATTGAATATTTCTATAAGTTATATGTTAACTATTGAATAGAGTTGAAGACACTGTGGCAAAAGGAGAAATAATTTTGCATTGTGGTCAATTTCTTCTATTGCCACTATGTTTTTAAAAGTCGTCTGCTGCAGATGCGCCAGAAAGCGTCTGTATGTGGAAAAGGGTCAAGCATATCCACATTATAATTCTTCGTTTATCTGTTAAAATATTTCAAGAAGGTCTGAGAAATTTCCCGAGTAAACCTGAGACTAATGCACCTGATATTGAGATAGAGCAGAAAACATTGTGATGAAAGGAGAAATTACACATCATGAGCAATGATTTCGAATATTATCCTCTGTAAAGCATCCAAAAAGGGGTGTATCAGAGAAAAGGGTTGATATATAAGCTAAATGACAATATATCCTATGAAATATAAGAACTACTAGTTCTAATGACTAAAGTGGCTAAATACTACAGTCTCATCATTTGAAAACGTTCCAAAAACTATAAATATTTCATCCATTTTAAACCCTTTCCAACCTGCAGACGCATTTTGACGCAATAGCAGCAGACGACTTTTGTAAACATTGTGGCCAAAGGTGAAATTGCTCATCAATGTTTTCAACTTTGTTTAACAATTAAACAATGTTTTATGGAGATTTTTCAGGTTTTTGTCACCATGTTTTCAAAGTCGTCTGCTGCAGTTTTGCTGTATGTGGGAAAGGATTAACCCTTTTCCACTAACAGAAAAAGTTTTACACATGATACATGTAAGCAAACGACATTTGAAACATTCTGTCTAAAGAGAAATTGCATACTTTTATTAATTTCTCCTTATGCCAAAATGTTATTAAAAGTCGTTTGCTGTAGATGCTTCAAAATGCATCTGCAAATGGGAAAAAGTTAATTGGTCAAAAATCATGGATGAAGATGCTCGTCACAGGATAAGTTTTTATGTGTCTTGGACCATGTTCTAATTGACGAGACTCAAGTTAAACTAAGTACTGCGTGTACGGTGGTGTACGCTTACTCATTTCGGCAGTCCCTGTGTGACTCGTTGCGCTACTCCTTGCCGTAACTATCTCTTCAGCTGTTTGTAAGCCAAATAAACAAGCAACATGGATTTATAAAGACCACCATGCACTTTCTAATATTGAAGAAA
This sequence comes from Serripes groenlandicus, assembly GCA_031761405.1. Taxonomy (NCBI): domain Eukaryota; kingdom Metazoa; phylum Mollusca; class Bivalvia; order Cardiida; family Cardiidae; genus Serripes; species Serripes groenlandicus. The sequence goes on along the minus strand of JASEVX010000005.1, from coordinate 64,839,725 downwards.
CCCCCTTATGTAGACACGTTTTGACAATATGGAGCAGATCTATGCCTTTTGAAAACATTGTGACAACAGGAGAAATTGTTCATAATGAGCAAATTCTCCTTTTGCCACATTGTTTACAACTCTAATCATTAGTTTTACTTTCAGTTAAAGAGACTTTCCATGTTTTTGTCATGACGTTATCAAAGATGTCTGCTGTTAATGTTATCGCGCATAAGGCAGAAGACAACTTTGAAAAAATTACGGTACCAAATATGGAAATTCTCTAAAAATAAGACTATAATTATTAACAAGAGCTGTCGGAGGACAGCGCGCTCGACTATTCCACCACTTATTTAAGTTACTGAGATAATGGACTTTAATGTAGTTGCATGCAAAACATTATCAATAATTTCTTAAAGGGTGATAATTTGCATTATATGCAGGATAGAGTTATTTAACTTGATTATTTTCATAGGTGTGATGGTTAGGAAGGGTTGTATAACGTTTCAATGGAATGCATCAAGTAGTTACTAAGATATGGACTCTTAATATAGTTGCACACAAACCTTTAACCAAAATTTCTAAGTTAGAAAAGGGAAACAATTTGCACCATATGCAGTATAGAGTTATCTTAATTCATAGTGTTTATAGTTGTGAAATTGGGAGAGGTTGTATACAGTTTCAATACAAATGCTTCAAGTTGTTATTGAGATTACACTCTAAATGTAGATGCAAAACTTTTACCAGAATTTCTAAGTCCAAAAAGGGCCATAACTTGCATAAAATGCTGGATAGAGTTATCGTATTTAATTTTTTACATATGTGTGATCTTTGGAAAGGGCTGTAAAAAGTTCCAATGCAATGCATCAAGTACTAGTAGTTACTAAGATATCATCTCTTAATGTAGTTGCATGCAAAACTTTAACCAGAATTTCTAAGTAGAAAAGGCCATAACTTGCATAAAATGCAGCATAGAGTTATTTAACTTGAAAATCAACATAGTTGTGATAGTTTGGAAGGGTTGTATAAAGTTTCAAAGCAATGCATCACGTAAATACTAGGATATCGAATCTTAATGTAGTTGCATGCAAAACTTTAACCAAATTTCTAGTTAAAAAAAAGGGCCGTATATTGCAAAATATACTGGATCGAGTTATCATACTTGATTGTTTACATAGGTGTAATGGTTGGGAAGGGAAGGGCTGTATAAAGTTTCAATGCAATGCATCAAGTAGTCACTAAGATATGGTCTCTTAATGTAGTTGCACGCAAAACTTTAACCAGAATTTCTAAGTAAAAAAAGGGCCATAACTTGCATAAAATACAGGATAGAGTTATTTAACTTGAAAATAAACATAGTTGTGATAGTTTGGCAGGGTTGTATAAAGTTTCAAAGCAATCCATCACGTAAATATTAGGATATTGACTCTTAATGTAGTTGCATGCAAAACTTTACCAAATTTCTAGTTAAAAAAAGGTCGTTTACATAACTTGCATAAAATGCAGGATAGAGTTATCTAACTTGATAATCTACACAGGTGTGATAGTTGGGTAGGGTTGTAGAAAGTTTCAATGCAATGCATGACGTAGATACTGAGATATGGACTCTTAATTTAGCTGCACGCAAAACTTTAACCAGAATTTCTAAGTAGAAAAAGGGCCATAACTTGCATAAAATGCAGGATAAAGTTATCTAACTTGATAATCTACATAGGTGTGATGGTTGGGTAGGGTTGTATAAAGTTTCAATGCAATGCATGAAGTTGATACTGAGATATGGACTCTTAATTTAGTTGCACGCAAAACTTTAACCAGAATTTCTAAGTGAAAAAAGGGCCATAACTTGCATGAAATGCAGGATAGAGTTATCTAACTTGATTATCTACACAGGTGTGATAGTTGGGTAGGGTTGTAGAAAGTTTCAATGCAATGCATCAGGTAAATACAGAGATATGGACTCTTAATTTAGTTGCACGCAAAACTTTAACCAGAATTTCTAAGTAAAAGAAGGGCCATAACTTTCATAAAATGCAGGATAGAGATATCTAACTTGATAATCTACATAGGTGTGATGGTTGGGTAGGGTTGTAGAAAGTTTCAATGCAATGCATCAGGTAAATACAGAGATATGGACTCTTAATTTAGTTGCATGCAAAACTTTAACCAGAATTTCTAAGTAAAAAAGGGCCATAACTTGCATAAAATGCAGGATAGAGTTATCTAACTTGATAATCTACATAAGTGTGACAGATTAGTATGGTTGTAGAAAGTTTCAATGCAATACATGTAGTATTTAAGTACTTGCATGCAAAACCTTAACCAAAGTGTGACGTGGATGCCGACGCCGACGCCAGGGTGAGTAGTATAGCTCTCATATTCTTCGAATAGTCGAGCTAAAAAGAGCTACAATAGGCAATAACTCCTTTTGTCACAATGTTTTCAAAAGTGGTCTGGAGCAGATGTTTCGAAATGCTTCTAGATATGGGAAAAGAATCAAAATATTAATCAACTTTCTAGCAAAACACCTGATAAAGCACAACTCTAATTTCTCTAAGAACAAAGTTCTAAGCATGAATATTGAACCGAGCTTCACAGAACAATCCTTTGTTTAACCCTTTCCTTCATACAACAATTGTGCAGCAGACGACTTTGAACATGTTTTGTCAAAAAATAGAAAATCTCTATAATTGAATGGATAACCTATGACTAAAAGTGGAAAACATTGTGGCAAGAGGAGAAATCGCTTGTTTTGAGCAATTTCTTCTTTTGTCACTATGTTTGCAAAAAGCTGTCTGCTGCAGAGGCGTCAGAAAGTATCTATATGAGGGAAAAGGTTAATACCATTCTCAAAATATCTATATTCATAGTAATTGTAACAAACAGGCTCGAATTAAACCAACCATACTAAGCCTTTAGTAATTCTTAAAATCTTAAGTAAGGTTTCAGGTTCAAAAAATAGAAGATAAAAACTTACAATAGTTGATCTAGCGTCTTACTTTGTAATTAAGGGGCCTTTTAGCACTACATGATATTCCACAATCAAATAGTAAATTTCAATAATTACCCCGCTTGACTTTTTTTTTGGGGGGAAATAAAAGATAACGATAAAAATCAACAATAAATTATACTACTACTTTTTTAAATTATAAGTTTTCGTTCCAAAAGTGACTCCCTGGTTCATAAGTTTAGAATAACAGAATTTAGTAAATATTTTTTCATACCAGAATTTTAAAACACTGTTAAAAGCATTGTGAGAAAAAAGAATATCATTTTGAGCATTTTTTCCACAATGTGTTAACAACTTGTCAGATGCTCGCGAAAGGCTAAGAAGTTTCTCAACAAAATTGCTTAAAGAAACACATGTATCGCATGCTAATTTGTCTGTATTTGAAAGCACCACAGACAGATAGATGGATGGATGGACGGACAAAGGAGAAATGATTTTAACGGTATCTCTCTGTTAATGATGGCTACACAACAAGTAAGAATTAAAGCTGAAGAAGCATCATTTCATTTAACCGTTTCCCACATACAACAAATCTGCAGCAAAAGACGGTGAAAACATACCCGAAACAAATTGGAAACTCGCTTTAAATGAAAGTACAATCATTGAATAGATTTGAAAACATGGTGACAAAAGGAGAAATTGCTTTTTTTGAGCAATTTCTTCTATTGTTGCAATGTTTTCAAAAGTCGTCTGCTGCAGAAGCGTTAGAAATCATCTATATGTGGGAAAGGGTTAAGAGTTACAACATGCATCCACATAGTAAACTACACATGCAGTTTATACATATAAAAAAACTTACAAATTGGTTGATAGTAACATCGTATACTCCGTCTCCATTCAAAATCGGACACTTCCCTTAGCTTTCTTTGACACAAATTATCCAAGACATCTCGAAGGAACTGAGATTGCTAAACAAAGAGATGCAAAAGAGTTAAATATCGTCCTTGGAAAATTGACAATTTCCAACATATGACAAATATACAGCAGACAACAATGAAAACATCTAGGCAAAAATATGGAAATCTCATTTTTAAACAGAGTTGCAAACATTGTGGCAAAAGGAGAATTTGCTGTATTTGCATATATTTGCATATATGGGCTATGAATTCATTAATCCTTTCGCACATAAAACAAATCTGCAGCAGACGACTTTGAAAACATAGTGACAAAAACCTGAAAAATCTCTATAAAAGATACCCTAATTTTTAAATAAAGTTGAAAACATTGTGGCCAAAGGAGAAATTGCTCATCATGAGCAATTTCACCTTTGCCCACAATGTTTTCAAAAGTCGTCTGCTGCTATTGCGTCAAAAGGTAGGAATGAGTTAAGAAGTATATATACCAACAAACAAACAAACCCTTCAGAGAGTGTCTGTTTATTATAGTGTCACCTTTTATTTGAAGAGCCTGCCATTTATTATTTAATTCTATTCTGTTCTAGTCTTCATTTTACAAGCAGACAAATTAGAAAATCCGCTGCAGGAGAGTCAAATTGCATTTGCATGGTTATAAACTGTAACCCTTTCCCACCTGCAGACACATTTTGAGGCAATAGCAGCAGACATCTTTTGAAAACATTTTTGCCAAAGGTGAAATTGCTCATAATGAGCAATTTCTCCCTTGGCCACAATGTTTTCAACTTTATTTAACAATAAAGCTATCTTTCATGGAGATTTTTTCAGGTTTTTGGCACTATGTTTTCAATGTCGTCTGCTGCAGATTTGTTGTATGAGGGAAAGGGTTAAAATGTACCACCAATCAGACTTACAGTGATCATGCATTCCAATCTGTTTTTGTGTATGGGCAACATGGGGTCGTCCAGGTTTCTCCACTGACCGCGAGTCAACGCAGTGGACAACTTGGACACTGTAGAGGAATACTTCTTCAAAGTTACTTGCAACGCCTTTCTGTCATACTTTATTTCAGCAATACCAAGGTCACACTCTCGTGTCCAATGGTACAGCATTCCCATCCTGCAAACCTGAGCTGGATACTGAAATAGAACATAGCATTTTTGGTGTTAATTGTACAGACACATTTGAATGAGGCATAGCTCAGCAAAAATGCCTCAAACTTGGGACCTATGGCACTTAAGTCTACCACAATGTTATAAAGGATAGCACTGTAGGATGGCAATAAAGGTATCCCTGTATGGCAATATAGGTATCCACATATGGTTATATAGGTGTCCCTGTATGGCTATATAGGTTGCCCTGTATGGCTATATAGGTGGCCCCCCATATGGATATATAGGTATCCCTGTATGGCTATATAGATATCCCTGTATGGCAATATAGGTATCCCTGTATGGCAATATAGGTATCCACATATGGCAATATAGGTATCCCTGTATGGCAATATAAGTATCCTTGTATGGCAATATAGGTATCCACATATGGCAATATAGGTATCCCTGTATGGCAATATAGGTATCCACATATGGCAATATAGGTATCCACATATGGCAATATAGGTATCCCTGTATGGCAATATAGGTATCCACATATGGCGATATAGGTATCCCTGTATGGCAATATAGGTATCCACATATGGCAATATAGGTATCCCTGTATGGCAATATAGGTATCCACATATGGCAATATAGGTATCCACATATGGAATATAGGTACCCCTGTATGGCAATATAGGTATCACTGTATGGCTATATAGGTATCCACATATGGCAATATAGGTATCCCTGTATGGCAATATAGGTATCCACATATGGCAATATAGGTATCCCTGTACGGCAATATAGGTATCCACATATGGCAATATAGGTATCCACATATGGAATATATGTACCCCTGTATGGCTATATAGGTGTCCCCGTATGACTAAATAGGTGTCCCCGTATGGCTAAATAGGTGTCCCTGTATGACTAAATAGGTGTCCCCGTATGACTTAATAGGTGTCCCCATATGGCTAAATAGGTGTCCCCGTATGACTAAATAGGTGTCCCCGTATGACTAAATAGGTGTCCCCATATGGCTAAATAGGTGTCCCTGTATGACTAAATAGGTGTCCCCGTATGGCTAAATAGGTGTCCCTGTATGGCTAAATAGGTGTCCCTGTATGACTAAATAGGTGTCCCCGTATGGCTAAATAGGTGTCCCTGTATGACTAAATAGGTGTCCCTGTATGACTAAATAGGTGTCCCCGTATGACTAAATAGGTGTCCCCGTATGACTAAATAGGTGTCCCCGTATGACTAAATAGGTGTCCCTGTATGGCTAAATAGGTGGCCCCCATATGGCTATATAGGTATACCCATACGGCTATATAGGTATACCCATATGGCTATATAGGTATACCCATATGGCTATATAGGTATTTCTGAATACCAACACCAACCTACTCATAGTCTATCTAGGACATTTCTACTACAACCATATGTATACATTTCTACTACAACCGTATGTATACATTTCTACTACAACCATACATTTCTACTACAACCATATGTATACATTTCTACTACAACCATATGTATACATTTCTACTACAACCATATGTATACATTTCTACTACAACCATATGTATACATTTCTACTACAACCGTATGTATATATTTCTACTACAACCATATGTATATATTTCTACTACAACCATATGTATACATTTCTACTACAACCATATGTATACATTTCTACTACAACCGTATGTATACATTTCTACTACAACCATACATTTCTACTACAACCATATGTATACATTTCTATGTAAACAAATCTAATCATGCAACAGTTCCAATTTGTATGGACAGAAAATCAATGTGAGACAAAGCAAAAATATTGTGATGTAATTGAGGATTTTTTTCATTTCTGTATTAAAGCTATACTTCTTACGTACAACAGTACATGATCAAGATTTTATTGTTTTTCCCTGTATGCTTTCAAACCAGATTGACTTTACTTCGGCAAATATATTAACAAAAGGTCATACATAGTTTTGAAAAAACATGGTTTCTTTGATGATATTGATCTGATCAAAACATTCAAACAAAAATCGCACCTCTGCTCATTATGAGCAATTTGCCATTTTGCCACGATGTTTTCAAAAGTCAACTTCTACAGATGTGTCAGAAGAATCTGTATGTAGAACAGGTTTAGTCCTTTCCCTCATACGACAATTCTGAAGCAGACGACTTTGAACATATTTTGTCAAAAAATGGAAAATCTATATAATTGAATGGATAACCTATGACTAAAAGTGGAAAACCTTGTGTCAAAAGGAGAAATTGCTCGTTTTGAACAATTTCTTCTTTTGTCACTATGTTTTCAAAAAGCTGTCTGCTACAGAGGCGTCAGAAAGCATCTGTATGTAAAACAGGTTTAAAGATAGCACTAACCTTTGCTGCCCATTCGTCAATAGGTATATTATTAATACAGTCCTGGATCACATTGATGTTCATTTCACGGATGGTTTTGGACATGGAGTCGTGCAGTTTTGCCAGCCATATTTCTACTTCTTCCGTCAACGTCACCTGGAAGGGTAGGTTTTAACATGTTATTATAATTATAGAAGGGATTTAACTAAATTGCATAACTTATAAATGTAACACACTGCTTATTTACAAAGTGTGTAAGATACACAAAACATATCGAGCCATTACTACTTTTCCCACAATGTTTTCAGCTCTGTATCCAATTTATACTTCTTAATTTCAAGATTGTTGCAATTGCTCAGCTCTTTTTGAGCAATTTCTACTTCTGCCACAATGCTTTCAAAATTTGTCTACTGCAAATGCGTCAAAATGCATCTACATGTTGGAGATAACCTTTAACCTTTTCCCTCATATAGACGCTTTCTGACGCCTCTGCAGTGGATACCTATAAACATAGTGATTTCTCTTTTTGCCATAATGTTTTCCACTTTGAGTCAATAGATTATCCAGTTGAAGAAATTGCTCAAAACCACATTGTTTTCTACTTTAAGTCTTAAACTTTTCAATAAAAACTAGAGCTATCACTGAAGATGATAAATACCCCCAAAACAGCACCTTGACTTCCGACCGACTGACCGACTGATAGGTAGTCCTATCAAACAGTACTCATTTTGACCTTTGACCTTTGAGTGTGACCTTGACCTTTGAGGTACAAGCCACCTCATCATGGTGACTAACTTGAGAATCCTAAGATGCATGATTGAGATGGGGGCCGGACAAGGTAGTCCTATTAAACAGTACTCTTTTGACATTTGACCCTTTGACCTCTGAGTGTGACCTTCACAGGTACAAGCCACCTCATCACGGTGAATATGTGTGTCAAGTAACTTGAGAATCCCAAGATGCATGGTTGAGATGCAGGCCAGACAAGGTCGTCCTATCAAACAGTACCCATTTTGACATTTGACCTTTAAGTGTGACCTTGACCTGTAAGGTACAGGCCTGGGTCCTGTGTGCGACATGCCACCTCATCATGGTGAACGTTTGTGCCAAGTTTCTTTGAAATCCTATAATAAATGCATGGTTGAAATGTGAGCCAGACAAGGTAGTCCTTTCAAATAGTACTCATTTCAACCTTTGACATGTAAGTGTGATCTTGACATTTGAGGTACAGGCCTGGGTCTTGTGCGCGACACGCCGCCTCATCATAGTGAACGTTTGTGCCAAGTTTCTTATAAATCCTATGATGCATGGTTGAAATGCAGGCTGGACAAGGTACAACTTGCAGTTCTATCAAATAGTACTAATTTTAACCTTTGACCTCTTAGTGTGTCCTTGACATTTGAGGTACAGGCCTGGGTGTTTTGCGTGACACGCTGCCTCATCATGGTGAACGTTTGTGCCAAGTTTCGTTCAAATCCTATAATGCATGGTTAAGATGCGGGCCTGACAAGGTTAGGTTGGACTGACAGACAGACAGACAGACGTAAAAGGGCTATAACTCTGTAAAATCACATGCAATTGTTAAACCTCTTGGTAAAGAAGCTTCATGTAAACTTTTATTGAATTCCACCCAGTGGTTTGTAAGAAATAGGCCGGACAAAATATGGCCTCTGACCGACCAACCGACACAGTGACTCCTATATACCCCCCTAAAACTTTGTTTTTTGGGGGTATAATAAACTGTCTAATAAACTACCTTTTCATTTAAAGTGAAAGACTCTCCATCCACACTGGACACGGAAATGGCATCTTTGATAACAACGTCTTCTACCAGACCCTCCGAGGGCAAATAGGTCGGGCCACTCTGAAGGATGCTCGGATTCACACTCTGTAAAACACAGGCAATGAAAATATTATTAACACTCTCTATATGGTTCAATATTTTGGCACTAGGCCTTTTTTCATGTATCAAAAATTAACACTTTACCACATGCAGATATATTTTAATGCATCTGCTGCAGATAACATTTGAAAACATTGTAGTAACAGAAGAAATTGCTTTTGATGAGCAATTTCTCCTTTTGCCACAATGTCTTCAAATCTATTTAGTAATCAAACTCTCATTTATGGAGATTTTTCATGTTTATGACAATATGCTTTCAAAGTCGTCTGCTGCAGATTTATTGTATAAGGGAAATGGTCAATGGATTCATGTAAATTGTTTGTAAATATATATCTTGTTCAAGCTGTAGTTACAACCACTGTGCATGTAGCCCTCGAAATACTCTATTGTGAGTAGAGAAGATCTAGACCAGTTTGCACTTCCTTGACCAGGATCTTCTCTGCTTACTATCCAGTGATAATAAATACTGAATATTACATTGTGGGAGCGATAAATGAGTCTGTATTGCACGACAAGAAGCGTGTAAAAATCGATATCTTACGAGACCGAAGGTCGTGTCTGAACTGTGCATGACAATCTGCATGTATTTGCGCCGGAAAATGTACAGGTATATAATAAACATTATTATCATATAAGAATAGGAATAAAACTTTTTGAGTGTTTTTCTGGAAAGTAAAAATGGTAAAATAATTTCTACAATGTTACCTACATATAACATTGACTGCAAAATGTTTTTGTTTCTAATACTAAACTATGTAAAATCAATTATGGAGAAAAATGAAGAAACCTGGATGTACATGACTTTATTGCATGACTGTGTAAATATTGTAATATGCTAATGGGCTAAACTGAGAGCCTGTTTCTATTGCATATAAGTTGCAAAAAGAGTTGATTAAGATTATAAAATGTGAATGCTATATAACCAATATTTTTCCATGTTAATTTCCAAGAATGTTTATGGTAAATTTCTACTAAATCAAACCTTCCCACATAAAGACCCATTGAAACACTTCTGCAGCAGAAGACTTATTAAAACATTGTGGAAAAACCAGAAATTGTTCATGACATGAGTAATTTCTTGTTTTGCCACAATGTGTTAAATTCTATTCAATAAATATATCAGATTTTTTTACTTTATGTTTTTAACCCTCCCTCATATAGACGCTTTCTGACACCTCTGCAGCAGACGGCTTTTTGAAAACATAGTGACAAAAGAAGAAATTGCTCAAAACGAGTAATTTCTCCTTTTGTCAAAATGTTTTCAACTTTTAGTCATAGATTATCCATTCAATTATATATAGATATTTCTATTTTTTGACAAAATATGTTCAAAGTCGTCTGCTGCAGAATTGTCATATGAGGGAAAGGGTTAAAGTGTCTGCTGTAGATTTGTTGTAAGTGGGAAAAGGTAAAGTTAGGAATATTATGTAACCAGGAACCAAATAACCAGGAACCAAAAAACTGTTTCCATAATAAGAAATCTAAAAACATTAAATGATAACTAATCTAAAACATAAACTACAACAAAAAAAACAATTTATATTTTTTCTGCTTAAATATGGAAATCAAACTTTTATTTCCATAGAGCATGCTGTCTTTATATATTTTTCCACACAATGTCTAGTAAAACTGTCCATATGAAAACTTCTGAAAGTAACATTTATAGAAAAACACTTGCATGCAAAAAAGAATAAATTATAAATATAAAGTTATTAGAAAAACAACAAAATAGTAAAATTTTGAATTTCAGTATTTCACAAATAACTAACCTTATCCTGCAAATTGTTTAAACCATATCCCTATTACAACATACTTACAGCACAATTTTATACACATCTAGGCAAAAATGTAGACAATTTATATAAATAAAAGAATAATTAATGAAAACATATGAAACTATTGTGGCAAAAGAAGAAATTGCTTGTGATGAGCAATTTCTCCTTTTGTCACACCGTTTTCAATTCATTTTTTATGATTAAACTCCTATTTTGGAGATTTTGCACATTTTTGACAAGACATTAAGAAAACCAACCTTATTGTAATTATAACACATGCAGAATTAACCCTTTCCCTTATATAGACGCTTTCTGATGCCTCTGCAGCAGATGCCTTTTTGAAAACATAGTGACAAAAGAAGAAATTGCTCAAAACGAGCAATTTCTCCTTTTGCCACAATGTTTTCCACTTTTTGTCATAGGTTATCCATTCAATTATAGAGATTTTCTATTTTTTGACAAAATATGTTCAAAGTCGTTTTAGGGAAAGGGTTGAAATACATTGTCATAAGTCAACAGAAATCAGTTGCATTGAGATTCAGCAGGATAAGGGTTTTTAACATAACATGTTTCTTGGCTTACGAGTGAAGAAGCATCCATACTTTTCTTGTGAACAAACTGGTTCGTTATGCCTGCCCAGGGATTTTGATTCTTAAAGAAAAGTTAGTTTTAACCCTTTCCCTCATATAGACGCTTTCTGAAGCCTCTGCAGCCGACGGCTTTTTGAAAACATAGTGACAAAAGAAGAAATTGCACAAAACGTGCAATTTCTCCTTTTGCCACAATGTTTTCCACTTTTTGTCATAGGTTATCCATTTAATTAAAGAGATTTTCTATGTTTTGACAAAATACGTTCAAAGTCGTATGCTGCATAATTGCCGTATGAGGGAAAGGGTTAAGAACTTTATCTGAATCCAAACAAGGTCTTCTGAATTTGGATTATTTCATTACACAGAAATGTTGATTTACTGGAGTTTAATGCCATCTTCAACAGTATTTCAAGGATATTAAGGTGGCTAGCTTTTTTAATTTGAAAGTTTAAATGATTGATTGATTGGGGTTTAACGCCGTTTTTAACAATTTCTCAGTCATATCACAGCGGCCAGTTCACCTACTCGTGTATTTTCTGGTTTTCTATCACCATGGAGCACTTCACATAACAATCTTCCCAAGCAACTGGCTGCTTTTCCACATAGACTTAGTCCATTGGTGGAAGACAAATTACGCATGTCACATTGACTTTTGTCAAACGAATTTGAAAGAGAGCCACGAAAAAAATGTTCATGAAATTTGTGGGTTTGGGCGCCAAATCAACTAACATTATATAAAGCCAACTGTTGATGTGATGTCATTTCCATAGTTTGGTTTCCGCGTTGTAACAAAGACTTGAGCCTGAAGACTGGAAACCAAACTAGTAGTGTCATATGATATTTAAGCAATGGGATTTTGACACTCCCAGAGAGGGCTTTATGTGAAAAAGATATATATAAAATAGGCAACACCACATAAAAATCAACCTTAGATATTTTGATACTAGAGGAGATACAGATCAGTCTGTGACTCTGGCCAGTTTGATCAAACTCTTCTACATTCACCATCTAGTTAACCCTCGAGATAGGCGATAAAAGTATTGACTGTCACTTGCTTTGAACTGTGGGCCAGTGTTAGTTGTGAACATCATGTGCTAAGTGATTTGAAAATCCCTTCAGAATTAGCTGAATTACTGAACCAGCCATGAAAAATCAGAAAATTCAATCATTTAATGTAGCCGGAAATTCATGCTGCAATAATACATGGCTCTTACATTATTGAAGTTGAAGAAACAGTTAAAAACTGAAATGCATATTGGAACATCAGGGGTGGGGTCAAGTAAAAATTGATCTTAAATTTCATTTCTTTTTATGTTCTTTTTTAAATAGAATTGAAGCATGACCAATCTCCAATTCAAGCTAGTTTGACCACACATACAGTAAGCTGTTCATCAATTATTACTTATAAACAGATATTAAGCTTTCTTTCAGGACAAATTCCATATACCAATTATAATTGAATATTAGCGTATATTACAAGTCTAATCGGGGACAATTAAGTAATCAAAAACATTTTTAAATCAAACGAAATCATAAAATTTTTGAGGTATTTACATTTAGTGTTTCCTAATTTGTCCTCCCATGTGCAATCAGAAAAAGGAAAATAAAGTCGCAGGCTATAATACCAGTGACGAATAACAATTGAACCCCTTAACGCAAAAAGAATAATTTGCAAAATATATAGAAAATCTCATTAATTAGAGTTGAAAACATGGTGGCAACAGTAGAAATTGCTCATTAAGGGCAATTTCGCCTTTTGCTTCAATGGTTTTGAAAGGCGTCTACAGCAGATGTATCAGTTTCTTCTGTCTGAAAGAGACAAATAGATAATCCTATCCTAGCACTGAAATCTTCTTCTGCATACAATTTATTTTATGCTGCTTTCAATAACATTCAGTTATACAGAGCTGTTTTCATGCTCTAAAATAGTTTTACCTCCAAAACTCAGTGAGATGATTCTTTTGAGTACCCACAACATAGGTTTAAATGAGTGCAAAGAGAGATATCATATAAGAAAGACCTCTTTACTCTTCCTTCTCTAGAGCTCTTGTTATATCAAACCATTTTCTGATTAAATTTCAAGTTTTTAAGTCAAATTTATCAAAATGCAGCATTAGTCTTAATCTTTACCCAGCAACCCTGACAACCAAACTCATTAATTTCTCCTCTGTTTTAAGCAATGTTTTGAAAAGTCATTTCCTGGAGAGGGGTCAAAAGTTCTCTGTATTGGAAATGGGATTGAATTCAATAAAATTCATCTACAAAAATCAACCTGTACAATTGATTCAAAACTGTAGCCCTATCCCACATAGAACAAATCTGCAGCAGATAACTTTGAAAACGTCTAGGCAAAACTGCAGAGATTCTCAATTAATGAATCTATAGCTACAATATAGCATTGAAAACATTGTGGTAAAAGGGAAATGGCTCATAATGAGCAAGTTCTCCTTCTGCAACAATGTTATTTAATGAGTTTTGCAGCAGACAACTTTTGAAAACATTATGGCTAACAAAATAATTTTCTCTTTTTGTATCATTGTTTTCAACTCTTTTCTAGAATAATGCTTTCATTGATAGAGAGTTTCAAAGTTTCCCTCTGCAGATTTGTTGTATGTGGGACAAGGATAAAGAATAAAGCACACAGTGCAACATTTGTGAAACAAAACTGTGTATAATAATACCTCTACATGGGACTTGTTAGTAGTTTTCTTCTGTCAATGTTTAAATAAAAAGTAAAATCAAAATTAATGTGGTTTCCCAGTGAACAATTATGAAATAAATACTATATTCAACCAATTCATTAACCCTTTCCGTCATATAGATGCTTTTAAACGTCTCTGCAGCAGACGTCTTTTTGAAAACATAGTGACAAAAGTCTGCTGCATGTTGTCTTTGTTGTATGTGGGAAAAGGTTAACCCTTTCCCTCATATAGACGCTTTCTGACGCCTCTGCAATTCTGCAGCAGACGTTTTTGAACATATTTTGTCAAAAAATAGAAAATCTCTATAATTGAATGGATAACCTATGACTAAAAGTGGAAAACATTGTAACAAAAGGAGAAATTGCTTGGTTTGAGCAATTTCTTCTTGTGTCACTAAGTTTTCAAAAAGCCGCCTGCTGCAGAGGTGTCAGAAAGCATCTATATGAGGGAAAGGGCCTTTTCCCAAAGAAGACTTTTAAATATCTAGGCAAAACTTTTGAAAATCTCTATAAACAAGAGTCAGTCATTGAGTACAGTTGAAACATTGTGGTAATAAAGGGAATTTGCACATCATGATGAGCATGATGAACAATTCCTCCTCTTATCATATATTTGCAAAAGATTTGTCACAATTTTGTCAAAAACTAGAAAATCTCTATAATTGAATGGATAACCTATGACAAAAAGTGGAAAACATTGTGGCAAAAGGAGAAATTGCACATTTTATGCAATTTCTTCTTTTGTCACTATGTTTTCAAAAAGCCGTCTGCTGCAGAGGCGTCAAAAAGCGTTTATATTAAAGGGTAAAAGGGTTAAGAGCCAACTTTAATTTCTACATCTATATTCTAAACTATCTCTCTATGTTACCAGTAACTTATAATTATCTGTCTGTTAGAGCTTATTAAATCACTTCAAACCATTATCAACATGTTTCAGTGTTGGTAAGACAGAATATTGTTACATCAACATAACCAATAAATCAAACAAGTTAAATGCCTTTTTTTATCAAGCCAAATCAAATACATAATACTAAATTCTCAAAATATTTTTTGATAGACTGCTTCCTACAAACATAACGCATACAAGTACAATCATACAATGCAATCTGCACATTTACAGACTCACTCGGCTTTATACACACAGTTAAACCTGTGCTAAAGACCACCTTGTAATTCAATTCTCTGTCTATAGTGACCACTTTTTAATTTCCAAATTAATCATATTCTGCATAAATGATCCTGCAAATAAAGACCACCTGTGAACAAGGACCAGATTGATGTCTTCCCAATGGTGGTCTTATCACACAGGTTACACTGTATTTAAAAACATAAATAATTAAAAAAAACTATTACTCAACAAAATTAACCTGACACTAACTGTATGTAGATATGAACCAGGTCTAGCAGTTTGGGGGTATTGACACATCTGCAAACAGTGAAAATTCAGGAGAGCCAGTGCATCCACAAAGTCTCACCAGAGCCTTCGCTGCCTGTGTACAAGGAATTAAGTCTTAGATAAACTAGAATTGTAACCCTAATACATTGTAAAACACTAATCTACCTTTAAATGATCATGTAGGGTGGAGTAAATAGACCCCAATGATGATTCTCCATGTACCATTTTCATGAACAATTAACTATTTGGCAAGGCAAAAAAAACAAATTGCCAGACATGGCTCATATATTATTATTATGTATTTTCATTAAATTTGGGATTGTTTTCATGATATTACACTTTACAAATGTTAAGGATCAGGTTGATTTTATTTAGTTATAACACATATGACATTTACAAACATGTTGAGCCAGCAATTTACACTTCACCACGTTCAAACGTCTAGGCCAGTGAATCAACAAATTAAGATCTATACATTTGTACCAATCTGAGCCACGAAAATACAAATAAGCCAACAGACTTCAATATGACATCATTCAACATTAAGATCAATCAGGCACAGCCATTTACTCAATACGCCCAGCCCAGGGGTGGAGTTAAACAAATAAAATACAAACAAGAAGGCCAATAGAGTCCTCAATTATTGCCACTTCCAACATTTAAACCAATCAGTCACAGCCATTTAGTCTCTCTACCCAGCCCAAGGGTGGAGCTAAACATTATACAATACACACACATAAGCCAACAGACACTTTAATATGACATCATTCAACATTTAGACCAATCAGGCACAGCCATTTACTCACTCTGCCCGGCCCAGGGGTGGAGCTATACAACATCATCTCCACAGTAATTTTACCCCTGTGCCTTAACTTTGGCTTTGCTATTCTCCTCATCTGAGCCTGTGTATCACTTGTCCCTTGCTTCAATAAATTTGCATTATTTTCTATTTTGTTGTCTTCTAAACACATGGTTATGAATGTAATAATCGAGGGTTTGGTGTGAAACAGTTGTAACTAAAATTGGTATTTGTTTACCAAGGTTATTCGCCATAAAGTCTTTGTAAGCGTTAAATCATTTTTCTTGGTAAACAATGGAAATTTAGGTGCCATTGCTCGTTCAGAGCAATGGCACCTAAATTTGCATTGTTTACAAAGGTGTCAAAATTGCCCCTAAACCAGGATTTTCAAAATAGGTTTTTAGTTACAACCGTTTCACGCCAAGCCCTCGGTATGTCATTTGGATTGAATGGACCCTTTCTCACATACAACAAATCTGAAGCTGATGACTTTGAAAGTTTTTCAGTTATATCAGATAATTTCTTGGGTAAATTACAATTACTATCTGTAAGGTAACCCCTTTCTACACATGTAGATAACTTGACATGCATCTAAAGGAGACAACTTTTGAAAACACTAGC
Organism: Serripes groenlandicus; assembly: GCA_031761405.1. Classification (NCBI taxonomy): domain Eukaryota; kingdom Metazoa; phylum Mollusca; class Bivalvia; order Cardiida; family Cardiidae; genus Serripes; species Serripes groenlandicus. The sequence goes on along the minus strand of JASEVX010000005.1, from coordinate 64,822,624 downwards.
AAAAGGAGAAATTGATCATCATGAGCAATTTCTCTTTTTGCCATAGTGTTTTCAACTTTATTGAATAATCATATTCCAATATATGGAGATTTTCTTTATTTTTGTCTAGATGTTTTTGAAGTTGTCTGCTGCAGATTCGTTGTACAACAGAAAAAAGTAAAGTTATCAATTTATCCTTACACTAAAAAACATCAGTCGTAATACAAACTCCACAACCATGAACTCTTACTTGTAGTTCCTGCTATAATTTTAGTAGTCCTAGTGGGGATTAAACCTTGGTCTCCCGCTCTCAAGGTAGGTGCACTATAACCACTATAAGTGTATTGATCATAGTTATTTATCCCTTTCTCACTTGCAGAAAGATTTCGACGCCATTACAGTAGACTGCTCATTATAAGCAAATTTCGCCTTTAGCCACAATGTTTTTCAACTGGTATTACTTATTCTCGACACCAATGCATCAGCCAGAATATTATCCCGCCACCCTTAATGCTGAGTCATTTTTTTAGTATGTTTAAGTCTCTGGTATAATATAAGATAGAGGACCTTCATTTGTCTGATTTGAAAACATCTGTGGAAAATTTGAAATATCTAAGAAATTCGGAAGTTGCTAATATGTCATGTTGCCTTCTCTGACAATGTTTTCAATAGTCATCTGCTGCAAACACATGAAAATCATATGTATCAGGGAGATTATTAACCCTTTCCCACATACAACAACTCTGCAGACGACTTTGAAAAACATACCAGAAAAAGATTTGAAACTCCCTTTAAATGAAAGTACAATAATTGAATAGAGTTGAAAACATGGTGACACAAGGAGAAATTGCTTGTTTTGAGCAATTTCTTCTTTTGTCACCATGTTTTCAAAAAGCTGTCTGCTGCAGAGGCGTCAGAAAGCATCTATATGAGGGAAAGGGTTAATGTTCTTCAATCTGTTAAAATTGCTCATATTAACACAGTCTTTTGTGTCAGTGAAAAGTGTTAATATAAAGTTTAACATTTTGTTTGACGGGACCTGTTGTTAGAGTAGTGATTAACCCTTTCCCTCATATAGACGCTTTCTGACGCCTCTGCAGCAGACGGATTTTTGAAAACATAGTGACAAAAGAAGAAATTGCACAAAACGTGCAATTTCTCCTTTTGCCACAATGTTTTCCACTTTTTGTCATAGGTTATCCATTCAATTATAGAGATTTTCTATTTTTTGACAAAATATGTTCAAAGTCGTCTGCTGCAGAATTGTCGTATGAGGGAAAGTGTTAATATAAAGTTTAACACTTTGTTTGACGGGACCGTTTGTAAGAATAGATTATAGTGATTTACTAATGAAGGACAGAATTAAGCTTAAGGTATTGTGTTTAACCGTTTCCCACATACGACAATTCTACAGCTGACGGCTTCGAAAAAATGTTTGCAAAAATGTGAAATATCTCCATAAATGAGAGTTTAATTATTAAATAGAGAAAACGAGCAATTTCTTTTTTTGTCACAATGTTTTTAAAAGTCGTCTGCTGCAAATGAGTCTGCAAGTGGGAAAGGGTTAATTTAATATTCGCTGAAAGCCAATAGAAGTAGAGTTGTTTAGAGTTCCTGTTATTTATTTACCGGTACTGAACTTACTGAGTCATTATTTCCACGCCTTGGCCTTCGCTGGAGGTATTACATGTATAACAAATTAATTCAATCACAATGAAAATTCAATAACTTTTAACCCTTTCCCTCATATAGACGCTTTCTGACACCTCTGCAGCAGACAGCTTTTTTAAAACATAGTGACAAAAGAAGAAATTGCTCAAAATGAGCAATTTCTCCTTTTACCACAATGATTTCCACTTTTAGTGAAAGGTTATCCATTCAATTTTAGAGATTTTCTATTTTTTGACAAAATATGTTCAAAGTCGTCTGCTGCAGAATTGTCGTGTGAGGGAAAGGGTTAAAGAGCTATGGAGAGAGTTTTGAATAACCAAACCTGTAAATGTTTTAACCCTTTCCCAAACAACAAATCTGCAGCAAACACCTTTGAAAACATCTTGTCTAAAACAATGGAAAATCTCTATAAATGAAGTATTATTATTGAATAAAGTTGAAAACATTGTGGCTAAAAGGAGAAATTGCTCATTTTCTGTTTTTGCCACATTTTTTAAAAAGTCTTCTGCTGCTTATTCATCAAATTGTGTCTGCATATGGGAAAGGGAAGGGTTAAAAAACCGTTCGTTCCCGAATGTGATTTAATACAGCAATTGTATTCATTGTAAATGTCAAATGAAAGAGTATTCTGTAAAAAGATTGTTGCAAAAATCTAATTTGTAGATCTACCACCACAGCAATTCAAGTTTGTACTAGCATGCAATCTTGTAAACAAAAAAATCACTTTCATTAAACCTGGTTCTATTCATGTTTTCCCTGACCAAAAAACACAGCTGCATTTAGGGCATATTGAAAATTGTAGATATCAAATTGATACAGAGTTGACAACACTGTGGGAAAAGTAGAAATTCCTCTGTATGAGCAGCTTTTTCATTTTCCCAAAAGATTGCCAATTGGCTTCTGTTGAGACCAGAGACTACAAAAATTGTATTCGTTTCTTTCTGAAACCGCTGCAGCAGACAACTCTTGAAATTAATGTAAAAAGAGGAATTGCTAATAATTTTGCCACAATGTTTTCAACTTTATTCAATAATTGTTCTTTCATTACAAGATGTTTTCAATATTTTTGACTAAAAAAGTCCTCTTCTATATATTTGTTGTATGCAGGTAAGTGGTAAAACAGATGGCCAGGCAAAATTTAAATCAACATTGTTATCTTATGTAATTGTGAGGAAAAAATGTAAATCAGACAAATAAAACGCAACAACAAAACTCAAGGAAAGCGTGAGAACTATATGATTGCCACTCGAGGGACAAGAGGAAAGTTTGAAGGAACAAATGTGTCACCTGCCACTATGTAAATAAGTTAAGTTGTGACCAGATAGACGACAGAGATTTGATTCCTATGTATCACATGCCACTATGTAAGTAAGTTAAGTTTTAACCAGATAGACGACAGGGATTTGATCCCTATGTATCACATGCCACTATGTAAGTTAGTTAAGTTTTAACCAGATAGACGACAGAGATTTGATCCCTATGTATAACATGCCACTATGTAAGTAAGTTAAGTTGTGACCAGATAGACGACAGAGATTTGATTCCTATGCCACTTTGTAAGTAAGTTAAGTTTTAACCAGATCTCGACAGAGATTTGATTCCTATGTATCACCTGCCACTATGTAAGTAAGTTAAGTTTTAACCAGATAGACAACAGAGATTTGATCCCTATGTGTCACATGCCACTATGTAAGTAAGTTAAGTTGTGACCAGAAAGACGACAGAGATTTGATTCCTATGCCACTTTGTAAGTAAGTTAAGTTTTAACCAGATATCAACAGAGATTTGATTCCTATGTATCACCTGCCACTATGTAAGAAAGTTAAGTTTTAACCAGATAGACGACAGAGATTTGATTCCTATGTATCAAATGCCACTATGTAAGTAAGTTAAGTTTTAACCAGATAGACGACAGAGATTTGATCCCTATGTGTCACATTCCACTATGTAAGTAAGTTAAGTTGTGACCAGAGAGACGACAGAGATTTGATTCCTATGCCACTATGTAAGTAAGTTAAGTTGTGACCAGATAGACAACAGAGATTTGATCCCTATGTGTCTTCATGCCAAAGTCAAAGACACAACAACCTTAGGACACATTGCCAACAGTGTAAAACCAGAAAGACTTGCACAACCCGGAAGTCTGCTCTGGATTGTCTGTTTGTCAAATATTCACAGAAGCCTTCAATTAGCTCAAAACCCTTTCCCACATACAATAAATCTGCAAATTAGAAAAAATCTAGGCAGAAATAGGGGATATCTCTGTGAAGGAAAGTATAATTATTGAATAAAATTGAAAACACAGTGGCAAAAGGAGAAATTGCTCATCATAAGAGGTGTGAGAAAGGGTCTGTATGTAGATTAGATAGCAGGTTTGTGCAGACATATCTGTATCTACACATGTTGCTAGTATGCTGCGGATGTTTATCCTGGACCTTGACTCATATACGTTTAAAAGTCTGTACAGTTACTTTATGGGTTTAACTATTGACAAATATAGCTATATAAAACAGAAGCTTATCATTATGTTTACATAGGTGAGTATTAGATGAAAATTCTATATAGAATATGATTGAAACTGTAAATTTAATAAAATCTTAACCCTTTCCACCATACAACACATCTGCAGCAGACAAGTTTGAAAACATTTAGTCAAAAATATAGAAACTCTCTTTAAGTGAAAGAATACTTATTAAATAGAGTTGAAAACATTGTAACATTCATGTATGTGGGAAAGGGTTAATGCTATTTTGATATACCACAACACACACTATATATAATAAATCTATATTGCAGCAAATGAGAAAAATAGCCTCAGAAACAGGATATGCTTTTATACTTACATAAATCTGTGTAAGTCTTTTATCTATTTTTGGTGGTGTGTCACCTCTGGTTTGCTGGGAGAGAACGCTTGATGTTTTGGCTCGACTATGAGGAGTTGTAGATCTGAGCCCTGTGGTAGAGCCAGGGAACCCAATTTCGTCTGTGGGCTCCACTGGTCCTGCCCTAGTCTCTTCCAATTTGACATCATTTATGCTTGTAAATATTGATCTGAATTAAATCACAAAACAAGGTAAAATAAAGAAGATATTAATTTTATTGAATAAAGTTGAAAACAATGGCAGAAAGAGAATTTTTTTCAACAGCATTTCAGTCATGAATACCAATATTCAGTTCCCCTATCCAATGGAATCCTTGATTTCTCACACCGTACTCAGAACAACATTTTTCAGAGGCAATGAGTTAGTACCTTCACACAAAATAACATTACATCCAGTATTAAGATAAATAATGCTGGTAGAAATAATCTTCTGTGACTCGTCAGAAAGAATGCTGGGCCAAATATTTTCTACTCTAAATAAAAGTTGTTATTCCAATTTTCATCAAATATCATTTTTCTCCTCAAAAGAGTTCAAAAGTACTTTAACTCTCAAACAGACAGACTCGCCGGGATTCATCTGCAAAAAACACGTTTGAAATCCTTGTGGTAAAAGGAAAAAATTGCTCAGTATCAGCTATTTCTCCTTGTGTTACAATGTTTTCAACTCTATTCAATAATTACACTTTCAGTTGTATAGATTTTCAAATCTATGTCTAGATACTTTAAATTTGTTTTCTGGAAAAAATATTTCTGCTTTAAAAGTACATTAGGACTAAAGCATACAACAACTGTATTTTATAAAGAGGAAAATTTGCTTTTTTCAATATGAGAAACTTCTTCTTTTTCAAACAATGTTCAATCAATCCTTTCCCTCATAAAGACGCTTTTTGACGCCTCTGCAGCAGACAGCTTTTTAAAAACATAGTGACAAAAGAAGAAATTGCTCAAAACAAGCAATTTCTTCTTTTGCCACAATGTTTTCCACTTTTAGTCATAGGTTATCCATTCAATTAAAGAGATTTTCCATTTTTTGACAAAATATGTTCAAAGTCGTCTGCTGTAGAATTGTTGTATGAGGGAAAGGGTTATATGAGGTTAATGGTTTTTATGAAAGTTTTGAACAGAACTAAATCATTAGTCGCCGGGCAGAAGCCCGCGACTTCTATTTTTAATAAGTTTTCGGAAATCACATGGGAGGAGGAGTTATTATTAGAAAAAAACAAATTTAAATGTCTTGAACATATTACAATTGCGTTTGTTTAAAAACACTAAGTTATGACACATCTACAATTAAATAAATGTTCCGATGTTTTAAGTATTAGTAGTTTCTTTATTTTGACTCGCATCTCTTTTTTGGGGTTTTATTTACGAAGACAAAACCGTCCCCATGAGACTTGCAGCAAGCAGACTGTTATGTGTCAATATCAAGTAAAAATCACATCGAATTCCTTTAAAATAGCAATCTTAACTTACTGAATGTTATTTTCATGTTCAAAGAGATGTCTTGATTTGTGAGGAATTCATTTTATAATGTTTATCGATGTATATCTAAAATATGAACTGTTTCTAAGCTAAAACTGTTGATCGCGTGACTCGCAAATACCAACTGCGTAGATCAATCTCCTTTGCAGAGAGCCGCTCTTTACACTCACTTACAAATAGTAAATTATAGGTGATTTAAAATGTTTATTTGGTTCAAAACAAATGAAGAAAAGAACAAACCGAGATAAAACTGGTTTTAATAGAAAAATGACTTTGAACGAACAATATCTGCCTATAAAGAGAGTTTCAAGAACGACACCTCTGCGAAGAAGAATGTAGGTCACGAATCGGGTCTTTCGTACAAAATTATTGACAATTTTAAATGTGTCATTAAATTCCTAAAGGCATTTTCAATCAGATTTAACTGTTTAGCTGATATTGTATTTCGAAGGTGGTCTTATTTATAAATATTGGACTACATTTCATCATTTGTTAAGGTATGATATAATTAGGATGCCAAGCTAATATCATTTTGAGAAAAAGAGAAAACTCATGTCTTCAGCGATTTAACCCTTATCTCATTGTTTTAAAAGTAAATTGCTGCAAAGTTGTCCAATGTTGACTTTAATAGGGGAAACATAAAATGACGTGCTATTGCATGCAAATCTTAAATTGTCTGTTTTGTGGTTTTATTGATAAATGATAAAATTCAAATATTCTGACAAACATCTTGAAAAGTGTATGTGGAATTCACAAATCTTATAATTATTCCTTAATGAAAGCACTGTATATATACTAAGACTAATGATTGTCAAGATTACTCATTTCACTGTGTATGATCAATAATTAGTTGGCTGTGTGTATGGTCAACCTACTTTGGAATGGAGATTGATCATAAACAATGAAAGGCTTCAATTATCATTCACTTCGTTGACAAAACAATGCAAGTTATGATACATTTTCAGTTGACCCCGCCCCTGATGTTCCAATATGCCCCTCAGTTGATAACTGTTTATTCAACTACTATAATGTTAGTGTTATGCATAACTGCAGTATGCATTTCCGGCGACATTGATGCGTTGCATCAACTTTCTCTTGTACTTACTTTAGATGGGGTTTCACTGATTCCAAGTCTGTTGGTCTACTTAGTATAGCAAGTAGAATTGGATCGGACACGAAATAAAACCTTGGAAACACTCTTCTCTTGTTGTCAAGGTAACCAACCAGAGATTTGAAACAGATTTCTAGTTCCTCATAGACATGGCGTAACAACACAGCCTTTGGTACCTCACCTCCATAACAACACTAAATAAATGATAAACAAATTTTTAAAGCTGGTTAATGCTCTAGGAAAAGCAACCATAGGATAATTGTGACAAATGTATGTGAGAGATATTCAACGTAGAAAACCGAAGAAAAGGGTATTGCAGATGTGTATAGATAAAAATATTCCTGTCTACGCAATCTGATACAAATGAGTATTCTTTGTCATAAAAAAAAATGAAAGCATGCTGGGCTAGTTGATCGTCATAATTATACAATTGTCACAAGTGTCCTATGGATCGTTTTCTTTAGTTTAAACTTATTTATTTTACTTTGATTGTGAAACAAGCTTTCAGCTTTTAAATTAATCACTTTACCAGTACTAGCCATTTGTATGGAAAAATCCCGAAGTCAGAACCCGCTTATCACGAAATTCTAACCAGGGACCTTTGGTATGAGGGGCCAACGCTCTACCACCACTGCCTTCCATGTTTTCTTTCAGCAAGACTCATATAAAGAAATGCCAGTGAATCTATGGTATCTTTACATTATCTATCAAATGTTGATAGTTGATCCAGTTGCAAAGGTCTTTTAATTTAGTTTACTATAATTTCTAATTAAATGATCTTCCAACAGTATAATTATATCCGATATTCCACTTGCGAATGAGAAAAAATGTATAAGCCTATTTACGCTTTCCCTCATAGATGCTTTCTGACGCCTCTGCAGCAGACGGTTTTTTGAAAACATAGTGATATGGAAGAAATTGTTCACGAGAAATTTCTCCTTTTGACACAATGTTTTCCACTTTTAGTGATAGGTTATCCATTCAATTATAGAGATTTTCTATTTTTTGACAAAATATATGTTCAAAGTCATCTGCTGCAGAATTGTCTAATGAGGGAAAGGGTTAAAACATACCTGTAAAACATTCCTAGTGTCAAATGCTCTTTTCATCATTTTAGTCCAGCTCTTGTCAATTCGTGCAAACCTCTTGGCTTCTTGCGGAAGTTCTTTAGCTGCCACCTGGTTGCTGAATACAGCTTCCAAGTACTGCCATAGGTCTTGAACCTCTAACCACAGCTCCAGTACCTCAGCCACTTCTTTAAGCTTCTCTGCCCATGAGGCAGCTTCATCTCTAAGTGGACCAATGTATCTGAAACACAGATGAATATAACATATATACAAATGAGCCATGTCTGACAATATGAGGGTATTGTTGCGTCTGTGTGCAATGAAGACTCAGGTGAGGCTGCACACAGTCTCACCTGAGTCTTCACCGTTTCCTACATATATAAGTATTCTCTATATCACACTTTGCATAACTTAGGCAATCAATTAGTTTTGAAAATCTATACAAGCATCAAAAGGGTATTGTTTCTAACAATTTTCAAGTGCAGTGGTCCGAATGATGCAATAATTATCAACTGTCAATTATCTTAATTTGGTGGTCTCAAAACTCACTTGGAAGTCAGCATGTTCGCCAATAAGGCTTGAGCATCCTCCAGCTGTTCCAGGAGTCTTTCTGTGAACACTTTATCCAGGTATATGGGTCCACGTCGTTTATAGTGTTCAAACGAGAGAACTTGTTCCGTCCATTCTTCCTCCGTCATCCTCATCTTAATCTCCAGTTCCAGCTCCCGACTGGCTCCGAGACAGATCTCTTCTATTGCTACTTTGTGTCTGTAAACATGAAACATTCAAATGTTAGTTGAACCCTATTCCTTGTGAAAACGCTTTGACGAAAGGATTAATTGATTGGGGTTTTAATGCCATTTTCAAAAATAATTCAGTCATAGCACGACACACAGTTCACCTACTCATGTGGAATCCGCTGTGGTCGAGTGGTTAGCGTCGGGGATTTCGAAACCGGGTGTCCCGGGTTCGATCCCCAGTCGCGGCACTACGGTCATGGTGGAGTGCCCTTGGGCAAGGCACATTTTCTAGCCTAGTACTGGTTTGTTTACCCAGGGAACATGAATAATTAAATTTAATTGCGCGCTAAATGACCTTAGCTGTCGATGCGCCATAAAACAATATACATTCATTCATTCATTCATTCACCTACTCATGTGTTTTCTGGCTTCCTCACACCAGTACTCATACAGCATTCTATCCAAGCAACTGGCTGCTTTTCCACATAGACTGTAATCCCATTGGTGGAAGACGAATGACGCTTGTCAAATTGACTTTTGTCAAGCGTCTAAAAGAATTTTGGCCGAACTGTGGTTTGAACTTACAACCCCCGGATTGACAGCTCGGGTCGCTACCAACTGAGCTACAAACAATTTCTTCTTTTGCCCCATTCTTTTTTTTACTTTTTTCAGTAACCATTAACTAATTCTAAGATATTTTCAATGTTTATGCTTAGATATTTTCAATGTTTATGTGTTTATGCTTAGATATTTTCAATGTTTATGCTTAGATATTTTCAATGTTTATGCTTAGATATTTTCAATGTTTATGCTTAGATATTTTCAATGTTTATGCTTAGATATTTTCAAAGTTGTCTGCATCAGATTTGTTGTATGTGGGAAAGGGTTAAGCCTTTCCCACATACAACAAAACCGCAGCAGATTACTTTGTGAAAAGATATATATATATAGAAATCTGACAAATCTCTATGAATGGAAGTTAAACTATTAATAAGAGTTAAAAACAGTGTGACAAAAAGAAAAATTGCTCTGCTGCAGATTCGCGCAAAGGTGTCTTTAACCCTTTCCCTCATATAGACGATATCTGCGCCTTTGCAGCAGACAGCTTTTTGAAAACATAGTGACAAAAGAAGAAATTGCTCAAAACGAGCAATTTCTCCTTTTGCCACAATGTTTCCCACTTTTAGTCATAGGTTAACCATTCAATTACGGAGATTTTCATTTTTTGACAAAATATGTTCAAAGTCCTCTGCTGCAGAATTGTCGTATGAGGGAAAGGGTAAAGTGGAATCATATCATTGGCTATTCCTTCCTAGTTGCATTATTAGCCATGTTCTTGCACCTGGATCAAGAAACAAAGGTAATCCTTCTCTTACATACAATACATCTGAAGTAGATGACTTTAGACATTATCTAGATATTGAACATTTCTATAAATGAAAGGAAAAACTATTGAATAAAGATGAAAACATTGTGGCTAAATGAGAAATTGCTCATCATGAACATTTTCCAATTTTGCCAAAAAGTTTTCAAAAGTAAATCTTCTGCAAATCATTAAATGCATCAAAATGTGGGAAGGACTTGAATTTTCATTCACAAATTTGAATATTAACTTACTTGATAAGACCAATATCGAGTAGATGTGACAATTTAAACACGTTAGCCTCCAGTTGGAATGAACTTCCAGTCACATGCATGACTTGTAACCAATGACGATTTCTGATCTCCTACAATTAAAAAAAAGTAATATGATTGAAAAAACATAAAAACACGCCTAAGAAGGTTTTTTTACAATTATTGGCATTTTCAACATCATAGCATAATCAAAATGTTGGTATTTGGTTAAATTATAGGATGCTTTGTAATACTAAAATGCGAACAGAGATGCGGATCAGACTGCACATCCACAGGCTGATTTTGATATTCTCTTGTCTCAAAGTCTCGAAAGTTGGTTTAACCCTTTCCCACATACGACAAATCTGCAGCAGACGACTTTGACGACATACCTGAACAAAATTCGAAACTCACTTTAAATGAAAGTACAATAATTGCACAGAGTTGAAAACATGGTGACAAAAGGAGAAATTGCTTGTTTTAAGCAATTTCTTCTTTTGTCGCCATGTTTTCAAAAGCTGTTTGCTACATAGGCATCAGAAAGCGTCTATATGAGGGAAAGGATTAAAAGTTATGCAGCTCATATCATACTTATGAAATTGAGTTGTGCCACAGGAAATTGTGCAAATCGTTTTCTTAATTGTTGCCCGATAGTTCACTGACTGAATAACAAACAGAAGAATTTTGATCAGACTATGCAGAGAGCCAGACTGATCTCCCCCTTTATTCATCCGTCATTCAAGACATTATTCTCTTAATTCACAAAGTAACACATCTTCTAACTGATTAACTTTTTCCCTCATACGACAATTCTGCAGCAGACGACTTTGAACATATTTTGTCATAAAATAGAAAATCTTTTTAATTGAATGGATAACCTATGACTACAAATTCGGAATGGTTAGCGAATATGTGCCCTGGATCTTAATTGTGTGCATAATGAGCCATTTCTCATTGGTTGGCTTTCCTGGAGCATGGCTCATTTATGCTGAACCCTTTCACTCATATAGACCGCTTTCTGATGCCTCTGCAGCAGAGGACCTTTAGAAAACATAGTGACAAAAGAAGAAATTGCTCAAAACGAGCATTTTCTCCTTTTGCCACAATGTTTTCCACTTTTAGTCATAGGTTATCCATTCAATTATAGTGCTCGTCTTGAGCAATTTCTTCTTTTGTCACTATAATATTATGTTTTCAAAAAGCCGTCTGCTGCAGAGGCGTCAGAAAGCGTCTATATGAGGGAAAGGGTTAATTCTCTCCTAGATGAGAACAAATAAAGTAATGAGCAGATAGATAACACTTATCAGAATATATCTTATAACAAACAAAGCAATTGAAATCCTAGAGACTCATGTTAAATAATTATGTCAGTAAGTCAAATGTCCTCTGATTATGAAACACTGAAGTAAGTTAAGATTAATTCATTAATTTTTGTTCCATTTCATTTAAACCCTTTCCAACATATAAAAAAAAAATGCAGAAGACGACATGGAAAACATACTTAATGAAAATATGGAAACATCTCTATAAATGGAAGTATAATGACTTAATAGAGTTGATTAGTGACAATACATGATAGTAATTTTACGTTTTCCTAATATGTTTTCAAAAGTCGTCTGCTGCAGATGCATGTGCTTGTGAGAAAGTGATTTATTCATATATTAAGTGATCTTCCAATGTCACAACTTCACTGAAAATATAAGTGTTTCTAAGAAGGCCTAACTGACAGACAAGTTCTTTCCTAAACCCAGGGACGTAGATAAGACCCACCCCTCCTTTTGTCTTCCCAATTTAGGGACGGAATAACTGGCCTAACCCTTTCCCACTTACATACACATTTCGATTCATCTGCAGCAGACCTTGTTTGAACAATTAAATGTTTCAACTCTAAATTTCATTTATAGATATTTTCCTGATAAAATGTATGTTGGAAAGGATTATAACCTAAACCAAGGTTCAGCCAACTTTTAAAGACTTTGCAGCCGACAACTTTTAAAACATTGATGGAAATGAAGAAATTGATCAGAACATAGGAAATGAAGAAATTTATATTCGTATTATGTTTTTTATAAACTATGAATATTTGGAAATTTATAAAAAAATAAATTTGATTATGTGATAGAGGTACTTTATAAACTTTTCCTCATATGGACACTTTCTGATGCCTCTGCAGCAGACGGCTTTTTGAAAACATAATGACAAAATAAGAAATTGCTCAAAACAAGTAATTTCTCCTTTTGCAAATGTTTTTCCACTTTTTGTCATAATTTTCTATTTGTTGACAAAATATGTTCAAAGTCGTCTGCTGCAGAATTGTTGTATGAGGGAAAGGGTTAATGGTATTTCAACAACAAGTCTTTGTTGATCAATATGGCTATGACATCAATATTAATGTTCAGCGCAAAACCTAAGCTAGAGCTAAAAACTAACATCAAAACAGTTAACATTTCTAATTCAAGAATAATTTACTACTTTGTAAAAAGATGAATCTTCTGACCGTTTTTATTACTCTTTCTGTAACAAACATAAAACACTAAAAACCCTTTACCACATACAAATCTGTAGCAGGCCACTTTGCTTACAACCAATGAAGTTTTTAGTTTTATTGGAGATTTAGGCCGCTTTCAACATTATTTCAGTTATATCACGGTGACAGTTCACTTATTCATGATCCCTGGGTAAACAAACCAGTACTAGGCTAGAAAATGTGCCTTGCCTATGGGCACTCCACCATGACCGTCGTGTCGTGACTGGGGATCGAAACCGGGACAACCGGTTCCAAATCTCCGATGCTAACCACTCGACCACGGCGGATTCCTTTACAACCAATGAAAAGAGTTGAGCAATTTTGCGTTTTGCTACAATGTTTTCAAAAGTTATCTGCTTCATGCACTGAGAAAGAGTTAACAAAACAAAAATACATCATATTAAACCATTACTTTTATTGAATTAGTGTAACTGCTTACTCAAACTTAAACTCTTAATTATTCAACCTTTCCAACATACTGTTACAACAAATCTGCAGCAGATGTACAACTTTGAAAACATATTAATTTTGCAAAATTATGGAAAATTCCTCTAAATTAAAGTTTGGTTATTGAATAGAGATAAAACACACCGTGGCAAAATTGGCTTTTTAAATTATGGCCGAAATTTCAATGCAGACATTTTAGTGGCAACAATTACTTCCTTTTTAAATATAACCAACCAAATTGACCATTTCCCACATAAGACAAATCTGCTGCAGACGATGTTGAAAACATCAAGGCAAATTGTTGAAAAATCTCTATAAATGAAAGGTTATTGTTAACCCTTTCCCTCATATAGGCACTTTCTGACGCGTCTGCAGCAGACAGCTTTTTAATAACATAGTGACAAAAGAAGAAATTGCTCAAAACGAGCAATTTCTCCTTCTGCCACAATGTTTTCTACTTTTAGTCATAGGTTATCCATTCAATTATAGAGATTTTCTATTGTTTGACAAAATATGTTCAAAGTCGTCTGCTTCAGAATTGTCGTATGAGGGAGAGGGTGGAGGAAACATTGCATAAAAAAAAATGGAAATTGCTCAAAAGTTGTCTGCTGCTGATGGATCAAAAGGCATCTGCATGCGAAAAAGGGTTAAATTGTCGTTTATTTTTTAAAAGAAAATACAAAATGCAAACAACATCCAGAGAGGTTTTAGGTTTAAAACAAGCATAATCTAGTTTGCAGGTCAAAGGGCAAATAAACCACAGTTGACAAAGTTATCCCCCATGCCAATACTTACAGGTATTTCAAATCTGTGGCTTCCCTAATATATGTGAATAGTAATATTGATTAGCTCTATCTAACAATAGGTGATTGGTGTGCTGGATGACTAAAACAATCTAACGAAGCTGTGAATCCACAGCTAAAATTGAACATCTGGGAGTGAAGACACCAAACTATCTAAGTATCAAATGAATTTTAAATCTAAATTTACAAATAAACATAATTTCTGATATGATAAGGATAAATTATTTGGTTTAGCCAAGTATAAATTGTGTTACTTTGAAATTTCGAATATTCTTTTAATTTAGAACTAGAATGAATTTAGAACATTAAATTTTGGTGTATAGTAAAAATTACAGGTTTTAATTAAGTTGTATCAGCACTGGGTTATTGAGATATTATACTTCTTTTCCTACACACTTTCCAGAATGCAAATGACTTCAGAGGCGCCTGCTGCAGATTGCATTTAAAACAAAAACATTGTGGAAAAAGGAGAGAAAGGAAACACTACTCATAATAATCAATTTCTACTTTTGACACAATGTTTTCAACTTCATTTAATTATTGTTTATTTATCAATAAGGGGATTCTATAATTTTGATTTTTGACTTAATGTTTTCTAAGTCGTCTGCTTCAGATTTGTTGTATGTGGGAAAGGGTTATACCAGGTAAACAGGGAAATGAGTAGATAGATCACAAACATTATTTATTTCTTAATAAGATTGACAAGTTAAAAACATTATGACAAAAGGTGAAATTGCTCTCCTTTTGCCACAATGTTTTCACAAGTTATCTGCTGCAGAGTCGTCAGAAAGCATCTGTAAGTGGAAAAGTGGAAATAAACTTGAACAGCACAAATGGATTTGGTCAATATCGTTGAGTAATACAAACATTGATAAATGCAGGTTTCATAGCTACCATCCATAATTCACAAAACGGATTTTCCCATGGACAAAAGCTAATGGGAGGAATGGTAGAAAGCCTAAACATACAACAAATCTGTAGACATAAGGCAAAAATATCTTAAGTCTCTATAAATGAACATACAACTATCCAATTGAGATAAAAACATTGTGGGTGAAATAGCACTAAAAGTTTAATTTCTCCTGGAGCTGCAGTGTTTTCAAAAGTCCAACTTTACAGATGCCTCAAACTGTGTCTGCAAGTGGGAAAGAATAAAAGGTTTCCCATTACCTATACCAGGTGTTTGACATACCCACATTAGCCTAGTTTGATTTGACACCAAATGTTGGAATACAGAACTCCAGTATCCTGCACCGCTAATTGAGCCAAGCCACAGGAAAACAGTTTTTCCGTTTGTTTTTATTCAAGAATTTCCCCGCTTACAGAATGATGCACTCAAACAAATGCAGAATTACCTAATAGTTTTAATGTAGCATGGTTCAGTTTTTTATCATTAGTCGCCGGGCAGAAGCCCACAACTATATTCTTAAAAGCTTTTTAGAAATCACATGCGAGGATAAGTTGTTATTAAAAAAAACCAAGAGCTGTCGGAGGACAGCATGCTCGACTATTCCACGGCTTATTTGATTACTGAGATAATGGACTCTAATGTAGTTGCATGCTAAACGTTAACCACAATGTCTTAAAGGGTGATAATTTGCATTATATGCAGGATCGAGTCATTTAACTTGATTATTTTCATAGGTGTGATGGTTGGGAAGGGTTGTATAACGTTTCAATGGAATGCATCAAGTAGTTACTAAGATATGGACTCTTAATGTAGTTGCACGCAAACCTTTAACCATAGGGCAACAATTTGCACCATAATGCAACTAGTTCAAAGTTATTGCAAAAAATAGTGTTTTTTTCGTTAAAGGTCAAAGTGACCTTGACCTTTGACCTTATGATCCCATGACCTGTTTGAGTCAAGTGCTGATCATGACCATTACCCAAACTAAGTTTCAGGATCATAGGCCCTAAGCAATCAGTAGTTTTAAAGCAAGGAATGTTTCTGTATTGAAGATCACAGTGAACTTGACCTTTGATCTATTGACTCCAAACTCTCTAGGCATCACCAACTTGCTATGATGTATGTCCATACCAAGTTTGAAGATCATAGGCCTAGGCGTATGTAAGTTATAAGGGTAAATGCTAGCTTTCACAAAAACTTTAACCATTAACTGTTTCTTTACAGAAAGGTCACAGTGACCTTGACCTTTAACCTAGTAACTCCTAACTCTCTAGGCAAAACCAACCTCAAGATCACAGGCCTAAGTGTATGTTAGTTATAAGGTTAAATGCTAGCTTGCACGAAAACTTTAACCATGAACTGTTTCCATATAGAAGGTCACAGTGACCTTGACCTTTGACCTACTGACTCCAAAGTTTATAGTCATCACCAACTTGCTATGAAGAATGTCCATACAATGTTTAAAGACCATAGGCACCATGAACTGTTTCTATATAGAAAGTTACACTGACCTTGACCTTTGACATACTGACTCCAAACTGTGTAGGCATCACCAACTTACTATGAAGTTGCGTATGTAAGTTATAAGCGTAAATGCTAGCTTGCACAAAAACTTTAACCAACGCCGGGGTGACTACAATAGCTCCCCTTATTCTTCGAATAGTCGAGCTAAAAAAATGTAAATGCCTCGAAAATATTAAGGTTGTGATTGTTTAAACCACTAAGTTATGATATATTTAAAAAGAAATTCATGTTTCCAAGGTTATAAGTTTGTGTTTGATAAACCTCGTATTTCATATTATTTCAAGCTATTCGGGATTATTTATTTGTCCCTGATTAGACATGCAGCAGACGCTAATGCTAAAATGTCATTACAATATCAGTATTAAATAAAGTCATTTTCTCATCTTAGCAGTTGTTCCACATTACTGATCGTTCTTTTCAAATTAAAAGATATTTCTTGATTTGTGTAGTTCGCATAAAACGTTAGCATAAATCTCTGATTGGCTATTTAGTTTACATAGAAATATTTTACTTAGGATTATTTTTGATTTAGCTCAAAGACTTAAATCAGTTTATTTAACACAAAGTATATTATTCACATGAAATATAATATAAAATACTTTTTTCTCCTGAATGCAGTGGAATAAAACATGCACTAGATCTTTGCCTGATTTTTTATTCAAATGTCTTGACGACTCGATCTTGCCACGAGGTGAACATTTCAAAAGATGCTCAAAAACCTAATATTACACACTAAAATGATTAAATATAGGTGATATGCAAATGTTTATTTGGCTTGAAACAAATTAAGAAAAGAACAAACTCTGATAAACAATGATTTTAGAAATAAAGAAAATCGGTTCTTTCGCACCCAATTGATTTCATACTTGACACTTTTTAAATTATCATGTATGCATCAATGATTTAAATAAACAATTTAGCTGATACTGTATATTAAGTGTGGTCCACTTTTTAAACATATGAGGTTAAATATTAGCATCTGTGAAATAATTATTATTATTATGATTAAAAAGGAGAAAGTTCATGTCTTCAGCAATTTAACCGCTTTCTCAATGTTTTAAACGTTTAAAGGTTTTCAATGTTGCTTTAAACATGGAAAGGGTTAAATAGCTTTATATTGCATGTAGATCGAAATCCCAAACTGTATTTGTTGTGGTATTATTGACAAATACAAAAATTCAAACAATTCTGACCAAAAGAAATCCTTAAATTTGTATGTGGAATTTCAAAAATCCATGAATTATAGTCCTTAATGTGTATGTTAACCCATTACTTCACACAGACGACATTTGACAACTGCCATTGAACATGTCTTTTGAAAACATTGCAATAAAAGGTGAAATTGCTCAAAACGAGCATTTCACCTTTTATTGCAATGTTTTCAACTGTACATCAATATAAATTTTTCAGTTTTCTATATTGTTGAAATTGTTCGTCTGATGTTTGTAAGGCAGACTTCCTTTGAAAAGTCATGTGAAGTAATGGGTTAAGACTAATAAAAGTTAAGAATGTATGTGTGCTAAACAAAAGTTAATGTACTCTTTTCCGGTGACATTGATGCCTTGTACTATATTTATATTATTAACTGTAGATAGATGTTCTGATTTAGATATATTTCTCAAATGTTGTGGATTGATTTCTGAAACATTTTCCAAAACTAGTATCAATGGGTTAGATATCAATGGGTTATTTAGAGAGAATTTGGCTATGTGGTGTGTAATTTCTTATTAATGTCAATAGGTTAGTTCTAAACTATTTTCATGTATAATATTGGCAATTTTCGCTTCTTAAAATTAATTAATACTTATTATTTTCAAACCCTCTTTCATAACAGAGACTGGATATGTTTGGACAATATTGGATGCACAATTAATTTATCCCTTTTCCTCATATAGACGCTTTCTGACGCCTGTACAACAGACAACATTTTTTGAAAGTATAGTGACAAAAAAAGAAATTGCTCAAAACAAGCAATTTCTCCTTTTGCCACAATGTTTTCCACTTTTAGTCATAGGTTATCCATTCAATTATAGAGATTTTCTGGTTTTTTACAAAATATGTTCAGTCATCAATTCTGCTGCAGATTTGTCGTATGAGGGAAAGGGTTAAAGTGTAAAGCCTACTTCTGTGCATATAAAACAAAATGGTAGCAATTTATGTGGGATCATTAGGGACGTGCATAAAGCATTATTTTGCACTAAGGATTTGATAGACCATGCTGATTTACCCTTGTTCTGGCATTTTCAACACACGCCGACTGGAAACCTGATAGCTTTAATATCATATAAATAATAAAAACCTTTTTTTCTTAAACAAAATAAATCCAAAAGTTTCAATAAATTTTGGATAAAGTCTATGTTAACATTAGAGATAAAGATCAGGCTGTAATATCATGCAGTCTGATTTTGATCTGCAACTTTATTTTTAGTTCAGTCATGAAAGTATAAATCATGAAACGCTACAATGGATTTACGCCTTTTCTAGATAGAAGATCTGAAACATTTGTTTACTGGAAAAATATGAAATGAGCCGTCTAGCAAGAAAACCAACATTGCGGTCTCCGCGTAATATAATGACGGAATGTGTCGGCCTGGATCAGTATGCGCTGACCTTGCAGGCTGATCTGGGTCGATACGTTCTGCAGAGGCCATAATGTCAGTTTTCACGCAGACTGCTCAAATATCTCTCAAGAACATGTACTAACAATACTATTACATACAACAAAACTTAAGTATAGCACTACAAAAGACAACTTTTGAATACATTGTTGAAATAGGATAACAATAGCTGAAAAATGACACATATGTCTTATCCAAGATGTGTCCACATCAAGTCATGTGTGCCCGGGAATTGGTTATACAAATAACCTTTTGACCTACTGTGTCGAATGGGACTCTGACAATGTAATCAAAGATCTTAGAAAAATGTAATGAAACCCTTTCCCACAAAGACGCTTTCTGACACGTCTGCAACAGATGACTTATAAAAACATTGGAGAAGGAGAAATTGCTCATCCTTTTGCCACAATGATTCTATAGTTTTGTCTACATGTTTTCAAAGCCGTCAGTTGCAGATTTGTTGTATCAGTTAACTGGACATAACTTCATACAACCCATCTCAATCTTTTTCAAAGCACTATGCTGTGGGTATTCATGAGATAGTTTCATTTTTCAACTATCACACGCCATAATAGAGGTAACTGTGGGTCACTTCTACTATGTCAAAGGGCTTACTTTTCAATGACACGGATCTTATGATCTTTTAAAAAATATCTATCACAACTGACTATGACCTAGCTTAGTTTGCATGCATTCTTTCCTGTACATAAACAATCAATTAGCATGGTCTGCATATATACAGATAAATAGCCATTTAAGTAACCTTTTCCCATAAACAACAAATGTGCAGCAGACTACATGTTCTTTTAACCTTTTCCCTCATACGACAATTCTGCAGCAGACAACTTTGAACATATTTTGTCATTTTGAGCAATTTCTTCTTTTGTCCCTAAGTTTTTCAAAAAGCTGTCTGCTGCAAAGGCAGCAGAAAGCGTCTATACGAGGGAAAGGGTTAAAACATCTTCACAAAAATATGGAAAATTACTCTAAA
Organism: Serripes groenlandicus; assembly: GCA_031761405.1. Lineage (NCBI taxonomy): Eukaryota > Metazoa > Mollusca > Bivalvia > Cardiida > Cardiidae > Serripes > Serripes groenlandicus. Next base: position 64,802,259 of record JASEVX010000005.1, on the reverse strand, counting down.
AGAAATAGAAAATGATTAAAAAGAGTTGAAAGCATTATAGTTAAAGGAGAAATTGCTCATTTTGCTGCAAAGGCTTCAGAATGCCTCTATACGTGGGAAAGAGTAAAGGTTTAGAAATGGCGATGTCAAGAATAATTAAGTGTGTTTACACATACAGACGCTTCCTGACACCAGCTGAAGACTATTGTAAACATTGTGACAAATAGGAGAAATTGCTTAAAAAAAGCAAATCTCATTTTGTCACAATATTTTTAACTCTTTTTAATTACAAATCTTTCAATCTTGCAGAATTCCCATATTTTTGTCTAGATGTTTTCACTGTCGTATGCTGCAGATTTGTTGTATGTTGGAAAGGGTTAATGGTTTAATGACAAGCACTTTCTCCTTTTCCTTAAACTGTTTTCAACACAGATCAACAGAAATGTTCAGCCGTCTGCAGCAGATTTGTTGCATGATTTGCTGGTTAACCCTTTCCCTCATATAGACGCTTTATGATGCCTCTGCAGCAGACGGTTTTTTGAAACATAGTGACAAAAGATAAAAATGCTCAAAACGAGCAATTTCTCCTTTTGACACAATGTTTCCCACTTTTAGTCATAGGTTATATATATTCAATTATAGAGATTTTCTATTTTTTGACAAAATATGTTCAAAGTCGTCTGCTGCAGAATTGTCGTATGAGACAAAGGGTTAAATTGTTAATAAAATCTAACAATTGCTGAAACATTGCTGAAACATGAATACATTTCAGGATCATGTCCAGCCTATACATGTATAACTTGCTCAGTCCAATCATACCTCGCATGTAAGGTAATGACTCAGCACCAGAGTTAGACCACAGGTAAATTGATCCCTAGGTTTCAGGTTCAAATCCAATAATGACTTGGTTCACCCTTCTGAATTGGGCTGAAGTACTGGTTATGTCTCCACAAAGCAGGTTTCAAGATAATGATTTCCCACATAGAGACGCTATCTGATGCCTCTAAAGTAGGCGACTTTTGAAATCATTGGGGCAAAACTTTTGCCACAATGTTTTCAAAAAACATCTGCTGCAGAGGCGTCAGAAAGCGTTTATATGTGAGATAGAGTTAAACTAAGCATCCACCATCTATCAAAACCTAAAACCTAAATAAATGTAAAGGGATGGGAACAAACATTTGGCATTTTTTATATTTGTTTTACTTACTAATGTTATAAATTTCCCTGATCCGCCCTGTATTCATAAATAAAATCCGTTTGACTGTTTGGGTTTAATATTTATTTCATCCATATTTTAAATGGAAGAAAACTTTAACAATTAATTTAAAATTGAGAAGGAAACTGCATTGTTACAATGCCAGGGTCAGCATGAATCTCAATCATTTATCAAAACCCACTGCTTCTCCTTTTCCCATAATACAAATCAAAAATATAGTATATTATGGCAGATTGTTCCTAAATGCATGCATGATTTACAAGGGATTGACCTATACCCTTGCAGGACTTACAGCTTTCAAATTTCAAACTTATCTTATTGTAGGAGTGATAAAATCAAAGAAAAGGTGTTTTCATAAAGTCTTCTGCTGCAGAGGCTTCAAAATGCGTCTACATGTGGGAAAGGGCTAAAACATGCAAATGTTGTTTGTGTTCAAAATATTTAAAGCTAGACATGGAGACAGATGATGTACTGAAGTAATGCATTTTGTCCTCCAGCAAAAATATTAAATTTGAGTTTTAAGTCTTTCAAAAAAGGAAAACAACCTTTTATAGGGCTTGAGATAAAAAAAATTAAGCTACATAAATAGTCTTGGACAGGTAAACAAGCAATGAAGTTGCATACAACTTCATAGAAATTTGACCCTTTCCCACCTGCAGGCATATTTTGACACATCTGCAGCAGAAAACTTCTGAAAACATTGTGACCAAAGCAGATATTGCTCATAATGAGCAATTTCCCCATTGCAACAATGTTTTCAAATCTGTTAAATTATCATACATTAATTTATAAAAAAAAATTATATATGCTTGTCTAGATGTTTTTAAAGTTGCCAGCTGCAGATTTGTCAAATGTGGGAAAGGGTTTAACTGGTAAAGATCATTCAGAGTGCAAAATGTTCGAGGGCTTGGCCGGAAAAGTTTGTAACTAAAAACCTATTTTGAAAACCCTGGTTTAGGGGCAATTTTCACCCCTTTGTAAACAATGCAAATTTAGGTGCCATTGCTCAAAAAGAGCAAGCCATTGCTCAAAAAGAGCAATGGCACCTTAATTTCCATTGTTTACCAAGAAAAATGATTAACGCTTATAAAGACTTTATGGTGAGGTGATTAACCTTGGTGAAAAAATACCAATTTTGGTTACAACCATTTCACGCCAAGCCCTTGAAATGGTCAAAGGATGATTTCATGAAGTGTTTCAGCAATGTGATTCAATTCCCCCAACATGATATAAAAGTGGAATATTATAGTTTGTGATAAATACAGGATCAAACATGTGAAAGTGTGGGATCAGAATCTCAACTGAAGTTTTCAGTAACTTATTTATAAACCATTTATGCATTCATTGATAAAGAAGAATGATGTCTATGCAGCTATTAAAATTTCCCTCATATGACAATTCTGCAGCAGCCGACTTTAAACATATTTTGTCAAAAAATAAAATATCTCTTGAAATATCTAATTGAATGGTGGAAAACATTGTGGCAAAAGGAGAAATTGCTTGTTTTGAGCAATTTCTTCTTTTGTCACTATATTTTCAAAAAGCCGTCTGCTGCAGAGGCGTCAGAAAGCGTCTATGTGAGGGAAATGGTTAAATCAGGAGAGAACTGCACAAAATGAATAATTTCTCCTTTTTTTAGCAATGTTTTTTACACTTTCAAAATCATACTTTCAAATTGAAATAAAAGGTAAAAAAATTTCAACATTGACAACTTTAAAAATATCATAGCAGGTGAGGGGCTAATTGATATGCCATTTTAACCCTTTCCCGCATGCAAACATATTTTGAAGCGTCTTTGAAAAATTGTGTTAAAATTGTGGCAAAAAAGAGAACCTGCTCATGATGAGAAATGTCTCCTTTTGTCATGATGTTTTCAACACTATCTTATAATTTGACACGCAATTATGCTCCATATGTTTGACTTATGGTTATCAAAGCCATCTGCTACGGATTTGTTCTATGAGGGAAAGGGCTAGGAGACTTTCTACTCAACAAATTTGAAGAAAATTATTAAGATGCAAGGTAAAACGCAAAAGCTCTCTTTGCAATGTGCATTTCGAGGGCTTGGCGCGAAACAGTTGTAACTTAAAACCTATTTTGAAAACCCTGGTTTAGGGGCAATTTCGACCCTTTTGTAAACAATGCAAATTTAGGTGCCATTGCTCAGAACGAGCAATGGCACCTAAATTTCCATTGTTTACCAAGAAAAATGATTTTATGCTTATAAAGACTTTATGGCGAGGTGTTTAACCTTGGTAAAAAATTACCAATTTTAGTTACAACCTTTTCACGCCAAGCCCTCGATTTGTAATAGACCAATCTGGGCATTAACTCTTACTAACATACAGACATGTTTAGATGAATCTGTAAAAGACAACATTGAAAACAATGTGGCAAATGTGAATTGCTAAAAAAGAGCAGTTTCATCTTGTGCCACAATATCATCAACTCTATAAAACTAGATAACCACAGGGAACATGTTGATCCCGCTCCAAAGGTTTTGTCACATACATAGTGCTCTTCCATGTAATTGCAACGCAGACTGACAAAGAGTTGACCTGATAGCAGTTAATTAAGGGCCTTCTGCGATTCCGAAGTGACAGCTATGTCAAGCTCACCGCAAGCAGGCTCGACAAAGACTATACTTTCATTTATAGAGATTCTGCCGTAGACTTGTTGTATGAGGGAAAGGGTTAAAAGTGTTGTTGTTGAAAAGATTTATGCTTTAAAACAGTTTTTCTATTACTGAGGCGTTTCTGTTCTTAATACAAACATTGTGTAAAATGTGCCAAACTCTTATCCATTGCAAACCATGATCTCAAACCCTTGTGAATACAAACAAAACAACCAGATTGATTTATAAACACGTAGTTCAACACATACCTTGGCAGCTAGGCTGTGGAGCAGTGGGAAGACTTCCAGATAGGTCTGTAGTTTTGTTTTCAGATCAGTGTAGGCATCCCAATCCTTCAGTTTACTTGGTAAGGCTAAACATTCATCCCAGTAACTCTCAACCTGTATTCAAAATAAACAATCTAAATTGAAGAAGAAAGTTAACCCTTTCCCTCATATAGAGGCTTTCTGACGCCTCTGCAGCAGACAGCTTTTTGAAAACATAGTGACAAATGACGAAATTGCACAAAACGTGCAATTTCTCCTTTTGCCACAACGTTTTCCACTTTTTGTCATAGGTTATCCATTCAATTATGGAGATTTTCTATGTTTTGACAAATTATGTTCAAAGTCGTCTGCTGCAGAATTGTCTTATGAGGGAAAGGGTTAACAAACATATTGTAATAATTTTTCCCACACTGAGTGAAATTTGGTGTTTGGAGCCTGTGATGCCGCAGGGGGAAAGGGTTGATTTTTATCCTACATCATAGTCAGAAGGCATAATTTTCTACACTAAATCTGAAATATTTACAAACTATCCTTCTTCAGCAACTTAATGGGAAAAGATTCAATTTAGTACTAGAAGTTTAAGGACTCTTTTGACATTTTGGTATAATAAACCCTCTCCCTGATTTGATCACAGGCGTCCGAATTTCTATTACAGCAAAAAATGCGAAAAATCACACAATACCTCGTTAAAATATTCAAAAAGTCTCTCTATATTGTCTATACGCTTTGATAAAAATGATCGTAATGGTAATTTGGGGAATCCAACACATGTTACTATAAATAGCCCCTCTATACGTCCATATAGTGTAATAATAATGACAAGGTGTGCATCGGTGTTTTACCCCCTCGCTCGATTCAGGCTATAATTTCCGCAGAAAAACTTCTAAAACGACCTGGTCCAAGGTAGAGACAGGTTCATAAATGATTTTTCTCGTGATCCACCACATCAATATTTGCCAACCGACAAATGCGCCGGCGTTTTTAAGCTTAATGTTCATTATATTTGGAAATTTGCAGTTGTCCTTATACCGCCATGCGCTGACGTCACAATAATCACGTTCCGCAGCGAATATTTAACGCGAAATGACGCGCTTTTTTAGAATATTGTACCTGAGCAATGTTTGTTGGGGTTGGATTTAATCATTTCTTCCAAAAATAATATTATTCATAAAAATTACGGTATTTATTTGTACGTTTTCGAAAGAAGTATAAAAAATAATTTTTAGACCGTGTTATAAATCGTTGTTTGATTATATATATTATCCCTAAAATCCTGAACATTTATGAGAAAAGCATTACCATTTACTAAATAAAATATAGTTGAACCTGTGCTAAAGACCACCTTAGAATAGCAATTACATGTCTTCAGCAACCACACTTAATAAAGACCACCTGTGAACAGAGACCACATTGTTGTCTTTCCATTGGTGGTCTTTACACACAGGTTCCACTGTATTTTCACTTACCATTTACTTACCATTTACTTGTTTTAAATGGAATTTTAAGCTTTAGCAGCAAGTATTTACAAAAAATCCAAATAAATGCTTGTTTTAAGCACAATTTCTCCTTTTCCAACAATGTCTTCAAAGTTGCATGCTGCTGAAGCGTCAACTACCATTTATATTAGGTGAACGTTAATATCTCACCTCTTTATAAGAAGCATCGAGATCCACTTCGGCCCAGAGAGTGTCTCTGAATTTTGTGTCAAACCTAATAAACTTCTGGAACAATCCATACAACTGACTAAGAAGGTCCAATTCCTGAAAAAAACAATATTACAAAAAATACTTTCCCTCATATAGAAGCTTTCTGACGCCTCTACAGCAGACGGCTTTTTGAAAACATAGTGACTAAAGAAGAAATTGCATCTATAAGTGGGAAAGGTTTAAATCAAAGTCCTCAATGAAAGAAAACATATATTAAGAAGAGTTTATTTAACCCTTTCCCTCATATAGACGCTTTCTGATGCCTCTGCAGCAGACAGCTTTTTGAAAACATAGTGACAAAAGAAGAAATTGCTCAAAACAAGCAATTTCTCCTTTTGCCACAATGTTTTCTACTTTTAGTCATAAGTTATCCATTCAATTATGGAGATTTTCCATTTTTGACAAAATATGTTCAAAGTCTTCTGCTGCAGAATTGTTGTATGAGGGAAAGGGTTAACCCTTTCCCACATACAACAAATCTGCAGCAGATGACTTTGAAAACATTTATTCGAAAATATGTTAAAACTTTATAAATGAAAGAACAAAATTAGTTGAATAAATTTGAAAAAAAATGGAAGAAAGGAGAAATTGCTCATCATGAGCAATTTCTCCTTTTGCCACAATATTTTCAAAATTCATCTGCTGTAGATGCGTCAGAATGCATCTATAAGTGGGAAAGGTTTAAATCAAAGTCCTCAATGAAAGAAAACATATATTAAGAAGAGTTTATTTATTTACATTTATTCAAAAATATGTAAAAACTTTATATTAAATGAAAGAACAAAAATAATTGAATAAATTTAAAGAAAAAATGATAGAAAGGAATAATTGTTCATTATGAGCAATTTCTCCTTTTGCCACAATATTTTCAAAAGTCATCTGCTGCAGATGCGTCAGAATGTGTCTATAAGTGGGAAAGGTTTAAATCAAAGTCCTCAATGAAAGAAAACATATATTAAGAAGGGGGGACAGAAGAGATTGCAGGGTATCTAACCAAACAATAGTAAACTTTTAACAGCTCTGTATAAAAAGCTTAGGACAGCATTTTAGATAAGCCCTTTCCAACATGAATACATACCTGCAGCAGACGACCTTTGAAAACATTGTGACAAAGGTAAAAATTGTTCTATCACATTTTGCCACAATGTTTTCAACTCTATTCAATGATTACCCTGTTGTGTGACTTATTTGTTAATAGTGCAGATTAATATCAGACTGTAAAGATGTACAGGAGGATCTAAATCTACACTGGTTACACCTATTGTAAAGTTGGTTTTTACCGAAGATCAACTCAGTTCTGTAAGCTTTTTCGACTTTCTTTTCTAGAAGGCTTACCTCTCCAGTTTTGTCGAGTTCAGGGAAGGGTTTACACACGATACCAAACAGTTTAGACACAGAGTCCAGAGTCTTTCTCTTGGAGTCATACAGGAGATATCTCTGTTGGAAATCTTGCAGTCTTGAAACAGCCTCAGCTGGTGGTATACCGGGAACTGCTGGTCCCTGGGCGTCAAAGGCATTGCGGAACTGTATCACCTCCACCACAAACGTCTGTAATAATAACAAGATAGATCTTGGTTAACTCTGTGTAAAATATTTAAAAACATTGCTGAGCAAGTATAATTATGCCTTGTTGTTAGGAATGTTTAGTAAAATGGTTGTTAATCTGTTGAAATGATTAGTTTTCATAATGTATTATTGTTTTCATGAACATTCATTCTTAGCTATTATTAACACTTTACCTCTTATAGACGCTTTCTAACGCCCTCTGCAGCAGAAGGCTTTTCGAAAACATAGGGACAAAAGAAGAAATTGCTCAAAACAAGCAATTTCTCCTTTTGCCACAATGTTTTCCACTTTTAGTCATAGGTTATCCATTGAATTATAGAGATTTTCTATTTTTTGACAAAATATGTTCAGTCGTCTGCTGCAGAATTGTCGTATGAGGGAAAGGGTTAATACTTATGTCCATAATGAATGAATACCTTCATTGATACAGAGCACTAGAATGGAAATTCACAAATCGATGACTCTGTTCAAATAAATATACAGTTACAGACAGTTCATTTGAACATAAATACACAATAATTCTCACCTTAACTTGCTTATCTAACTCCTGTTCAAAGGCTCCTCTCCTTTCCTTCAGTAGTGTTTCTCTGACTTGTTCAGCCAGATCCATCAGTTCACACCAATTATCTCTGAGAGCATCCACCTCTTCAACCTCTGCCCTTGGTAACCTTAGCTCAAACTCTCTTAATTTGGCGTACATGGTTTCTGAAAAGAAGAAAAACCATTGTTACTAAATCTGAAATAAAGATGTCTTATTTGAGCTACATCATGAGAAAACCAATGTGGCCTTTTTGAAGCTTAGTGCTGACAAAATATTATTGTATGTAAATTTATTTGACAAATTTGTAACTTAATCAAAATGTGTGAGAAAAAGAGTAAGAATTCCCGTCTCTATAAATAGCGCTATGTATAAGCAAGCATTATTACAACTCACCTATGGGAAGATAGATTCCATCAATTTTGTTTTCCATATCTCTTAACTCCTCCAGTAGGTGCAAAGCACTGTTCAACTGATCCAATGATTGAACATGCAACTCGAGTCTATTACGAACATTCATTCTATACAACACAGCTTGGTCTAACTTTTTCTGAAATACATGGAAGAAAAGTATTGGTAAAACACTAGAGTTAACCCTTTCCCTCATACGACAATTCTGCAGCAGACGACTTTGAAAGTATTTTGTCAAAACATAGAAAATCTCCATAATTGAATGGATAACCTATGACAAAAAGTGGAAAACATTGTGGCAAAAGAAGAAATTGCACGTTTTGTGCAATTTCTTCTTTTGTCACTATGTTTTCAAAAAGCCGTCTGCCGCAGAGGCGTCAGAAAGTGTCTATAAGAGGGAAAGGGTTAAACAAGCTGCGTGTGTCCCTTACCAAGCCAATATTAGATGGACAAACGTGATCTCTATATGAATATCATATATGTAAACAAGAGCTGTCGGAGGACAGCGCGCTCGACTATTCCACCGCTTATTTAAGTTACCGAGATAATGGACTCTAATGTAGTTGCATGCAAAACATTAACCACAATTTCTTAGTGGGTGATAATTTGCATTATATGCAGGATAGTGTTATTTAACATGATTATTTTCATAGGTTTGATGGTTAGATAGGGTTGTATAACCTTTCAATGGAATGCATCAAGTAGTTACTAAGATATGGACTCTTAATGTAGTTGCACGCAAACCTTTAACCATAATTTCTAAGTAAAAAAAGGGCAACAATTTGCACCATATACAGGATAGAGTTATCTTAATTGGTTGTGTTTATAGTTGTACAATTGGGAAAGGTTGTATAAAGTTTCAATACAATTGTTCAAGTTGTTACTGAGATTACACTCTAAATGTAGTTGCAAAACTTTAACCAGAATTTCTAAGTCCAAAAAGATCCATAACTTGCATAAAATGCTGGTTGGTAAGGGCTGTATAACGTTTCAATGCAATGCATCAAGTAGTTACTAAGAGATGGTCTCTTTATGTAGTTGCATGCAAAACTTTAACCAGAATTTATAAGTCCAAAAAGGCCATAACTTGCATAAAATGCAGGATAGAGTTATCATACTTGATAATCTACATAGGTGTGATAGTTGGGTAGGGTTGTATAAAGGTTGAATGCAATGCATCAAGTATATACTGAGACGTGGACTCTTAATTTAGTTGCACGCAAAACTTTAACCAGTATTTCTAAGTAAAAAAAGGGCCATAACTTGCATAAAATGCAGAATAGAGCTATCATACTTGATAATCTACACAGGTGTAATAGTTGGGTAGGGTTGTAGAAAGTTTCAATGCAATGCAGCAAGTAAATACTGAGATATGGACTCTTAATTTAGTAGCACGCAAAACTTTAACCAGAATTTCTAAGTAAAAAAAAGTGCCATAACTTGCCTAAAATGCAGGATAGAGTTATCTAACTTGTTAATCTACATAGGTGTAATAGTTGGGTAGGGTTGTATAAAGGTTCAATGCAATGCATCAAGTATATACTGAGATATGGACTCTTAATTTAGTTGCATGCAAAACTTTAACCAGAATTTCTAAGTAAAAAAAGGGCCATAACTTGCATAAAATGCAGGATAGAGTTATCTTAGATGATAATCTACACAGGTGTGATAGTTGGGTAGGGTTGTAGAAAGTTTCAATGCAATGCATCAAGTAAATACTGAGATATGGACTCTTAATTTAGTTGCACGCAAAACTTTAACCAGAATTTCTAAGTAAAAAAAGGGCCATAACTTGCATAAAATGCAGGATAGAGTTATCTAACTTGATAATCTACATAGGTGTGATAGTTGGGTAGTGCTGTATAAAGTTTCAATGCAATGCATCAATTAAATACTGAGATATGGACTCTTACTTTAGTTGCACGCAAAACTTTAACCAGAATTTCTAAGTAAAAAAGGGCCATAACTTGCATAAAATGCAGGATAGAGTTATCTAACTTGATAATCTACATTGGTGTGATAGTTTGGTAGGGTTGTAGAAAGTTTCAATGCAATACATGTAGTATTTAAGAACTTGCATGCAAAACCTTAACCAAAGTGTGACGTGGACGCCGACGGCGACGCCGACGCCGACGCCGACGCCAGGGTGAGTAGTATAGCTCTCATATTCTTCGAATAGTCGAGCTAAAAATGATATATCAGTTCCAAAAACTCAGTCACCACAATCAATTTGCAGAGCCCAGCTAGCTCAGCTGGTAGTCATGCATGCAGGCTGTTAATCAATGGGTTATGAGTTCAAACCTCAGCTCGGCTAACATTCCTTCCAACGTTTTGACAAAAGTAAATGCAACAAGCGGCTTTCATCTTCCACCCATGGGCTAACAGTCTATGTGGAAAAGCAGCTGGTTGCTTGGAAAGACTGTTGTGTGGAGAACTGGCCAGGAAACACATGGATAGGTGAACTGGCCTCATTGATATGACTGAAAATTTTTTGAAAAAGGCATTAAACCTGAATTAATCATTATTATTTCCCAATGGTTTCAGCACTGTTAGTACTTTGATTGATGGTAGCATCATTGAAGTTAATCCTACCTTTGCCTCTTCATGAAGAACAGAAGCGAACTGTGTTTTCCAAGCCATTGAGAATCCATGTAAAGCATCTTTTATAGGATCTGTTTGTAGTCGGATTGGCCCCACTGGTAACACCCCTGGTATACTTAGCACTTTCTTCTCTATGTACAAGAACCTAATTGAATATAATGAGCCATATTAATCGGAAAACCAATTGGAAGAAGATTCAAAGTTAATGACATTTACGATACCAGTGTATGCTTGTAAATTTTTTATTAACCCTTTCCAACTTTCAGATGTACTTTAAAGTATCTGCAACAGACAACTTTTGAAAACACTGTGGCAATTTCTTCTTTTGCCACAATGTTTTTAAGTCTATGCAGTAATTCTTTTTAGAGATTTCCGTATGTTTGCTTAGATGTATTTAAGTTGTCTGATGCAGATTTGTCGTATGTGGGAAAGGGAATGGCAAACAAGGAAGATCTTGATCATACTGTACAAATGCCATGGCCAATTTTTATTGTCCCTGGCCGTTGCGAAGTAATTGTCTGAGCAGGGTCAAATATTTAAAATAAAAATTTCAATGAGGTTGAATATCATAGGTTATTGCATCTGTATGGGAATATACAGTGTTGGACGAGTTCAAAGCATGCTATATGGGCTGATAATGCATCCTTTTTTCACAAAACAAAACAATATAAAGATGAAAAATCTATTCAAAATCTTGAGTGATACTCTCTTCTTCTTCTTCTTCTAATTTCATTAAGTTATATACAGGTAAACCCAGTTTATGTATATGAAAATCACAAGGAGAGAGCTTCCTAATTAAGCTTAACCCTTTTCTTCATATAGACGCTTTCTGATGCCTCTGCAGCAGACGGCTTTTTGAAAAACATAGTGACAAAAGAAGAAATTGCACAAAACGTGCAATTTCTCCTTTTGCCACAATGTTTTCCACTTTAAATCCTATGTTATCCATTCAATTATTGAGATTTTCCAGTTTTTGACAAAATACGTTCAAAGTCGTCTGCTGCAGAATTGTCGTATGAGGGAAAGGGTTAATGCTTTCTGCTCAATCCTGTTTATGTTTATATTTGATTTGAAAGTGTTATAAGATGTACATGTATATTAGAATATAAACAAAATATTATTTGAACCAACTAATCATCTTACCTCTCTACTTCTCTTTTTATAGGTAGTATGCCTGGATCACCGGAGATGAAGTCTTTAAAGTTGCCATGCATGTCATCCTTCCACAAGAAATTGTAGTACGAAAAGTGGAACAGGTGTTTGGTCACAACTGGATCTAAGTCTGTAAAGTCAAAAGATTATTTTAATATTCCCTTTTACCTAATACAGACTACCTCTGACACCCTGTACAGAAAGAAAAGTATAATCTTAAAACAGAGTTGAAAGGAAATTTGCTTACAAAATGGAAACTCCATCTCAAAGTATATAATAGTAGTCTTTAATCCCTTTCCTAAACATTGATTCTTTTCTGACACCTCTGCAGCAGACAACGTTTGAAAATATTGTAACAAATGGAGATATTGGGCATAATGAGCAATTTCTACTTTTGCCACAATGTTTTCACTTTTGTTCAATAATTATACCTTCATTTACAGGGATTTTCCATGTTGTTATTTAGATGTTTTCAAAGTCGTCTGCTGCAGATTTGTTGTAAGTGGGAAAGGGTGAATTAAAATGATATTACCTTGTACAACTGTTGATAACTGTGACATCATTTCAATGATATTTTCATCCTCTGTAATGAGCGCGTAGAAACTTTCCTCTCCTCTCTCACCGGTCCAAACAATATCTATAAAAACATTTGAAATGGTTGATAAATATGTTGTTTTGTATATTACTACTGTATGAATCACATCATTTGAAAAAGATCAATAAATTAGAGTTAAAGTATTTGAAAACATTGTAGCAAGAGGAGTAATTGGTCATAATCAGCAATGTCTTCTGTTGTCATAGTGTTTTCAAAAGTCATCTGTGGGCTAAAGACTCTGCAATTAATTAAGTGGGGCTTAAATTTTTCGAATGCAGATATCTCTACAAATATCAATGCAGTTAACCCTTTCCCTTATATAGACGCTTTCTGATGCCTCTGCAGCAGATGGCTTTTTGAAAACATAGTGACAAAAGAAGAAATTGCTCAGAATGAGTAATTTCTCCTTTTGCCACAATGTTTTCCACTTTTAGTCATAGGTTATCCATTCAATTATAGAGATTTTCTATATTTTGACAGAATATGCTCAAAGTCGTCTGCTGCAGAATTGTCGTATGAGGGAAAGTGTTAACCTTTTCCTTTCTTAAAGTAGAATATTTACACCACAGCAGCAACCAACTGTTTGGAAACATTATGAACACACTTTTCAAGACATAACATTTTGTCTTGAGATATATGAAAGCAGTCACTTGAAGATCCTCTCCATTTCTGTATCAAGGAAACAGATTAAAACTAAATAATCTTTTCAAGGAATCTGCAGCAGAAAATTTTGAAAATCTCTAGGCAAAAACATTGAAAATCTCTACTAATGAAGGTGTAAATTGCTTGTTTGGAGCAATTTTCCATTTTTTCACAACATTTTCAAAGTCTGTCTGCGTGTAGGAAAGGTTTAAAACATTGATGATAAATATGGATGTCACTTACTTGAATTGGCCTCCAGAACACCTTTGGCAACATCGGTTATGGCGGTTTGGGCAACGTCTAACGTAGGTTCCACTATAATGGTAGGGATGCTGAATTTAACCTCAACCTCAAATCTGCAATGTAAGGTAATATAATTATATTATATTTATTTATTATTATTATTACCCTGTACCTTGTACGACAATTCTGCAGCAGACAATTTTGTCAAAAAATAAAAAATCTCTATAATTGAATCGATAACCTATCACTTAAAGTGGAAAACATTGTGGCAAAAGGTGAAATTGTGGGCTGTCAATCCAGGGGTTGTGAGTTTGAATCCCGGCTCGGCCAACTTTCTTTCCGACGATTGACAAGTCAATGCGACATGCATCATTCGTCTTCCACCAATGGGCTAAGTCTATGTGGAAAAGCAGCCAGTTGCTTGGGAAGATTGTTGTGTGGAGTACTGGTGTGAGAAAACCAGGAAATGCATGAGTAGGTGAACTGGCCGCCGTGATATAACTGAGAAATTGTTAAAAACGGCGTTAAACCCCAATCAATCAAAGTCACCATGTATTCAATAAACCGTCTGCTGCTGAGGCGTCAGAAAGTGTCTATATGAGGGAAAGGGTAACTTGAGGCCTCTTTATCAGACGACTGTTGAAAATATTGTGGGGAATAGAGAAATTGCTCAAAATAATAAATTTTGTTTATCTAACCTTTTCCTGAATAACAAACACAATTTGATTCTTCTGCAGTAGATTATAGAAAACATTGTGGGAAATGGAAAAATTGCTCAAATTCACCAATTTCTCCTATTTACATAATTTTTTCAAGTCTCTAATAAGGTTAAAAAAGCTTATGCAAGTACAATGTGAACAGTAGATCTTGATCAGACTGTGTAGATGCACAGCTTGATCTACACTATTTAAAAAAGTAATATTTTATCTTTTCCCATGGACTGGTATATATATAAGGAATGACCTACTGTAGATATGTGACTTGTTGAGTTTGTTCAGGGGTCCAAGACATGGTAGATAGCTGAGATAGACTAGAGAGGGGACGAGAATTGGCCGATGACACTCGTGAATCTGCTCCTCCGCGTGGCGAGGCCTGCCGACTCCCGTAGCGTGGTGACGGTGTACTAGCTTCACTGGATCTGTTGGACATGGCACTGACTACTCGAACAACCTCACTATCACAGCCGGATGACTCTGCTAATGTAGCTAAAGATCTTGAAGTGGCTGCCAACACAGCTTCATAGATATGGTCTCTGAAATAGGCTGTATGGAAAAGGAAATAGAATTAGTGATGCTTTATTGGACCCGTTTCCAACATACATCTAATCCGCGGCAGATGACTTTGAAAATATTTGGGCAAAAGTAGGGAAAATCTCTGAAAATGAAATTATAATTATTGAATAGAATTGATTAACAATTTGGCAAAAGAAACAAATATAATTTTAAGCAATTTTTCTGCGTCTGAATGTGGAAAAGGATTTTATTTTTTCTATTTAACCCTTTCCCTCATACGGCAATTCTGCAGCAGACGACTTTGAACGTTTTTTGTCAAAAAGTAGAAAATCTCCATAATTGAATGGATAACCTATGACAAAAAGTGGAAAACATTGTGGCAAAAGGAGAAATTGCACGTTTTGTGCAATTTCTTCTTTTGTCACTATGTTTTCAAAAGGTCGTCTGCTGCAGAGGCATCAGAAAGCGTCTATATGAGGGAAAGGGTTAATTTGAGGAAGACATTGAAGCAGCTGCAGAAGAGGTGAAACTATTTATCTTCTTTTCCTCAAAATTTGAGGATATTACAAAAGTCCTAAACTTTCTTTATATATATATAAATGAAAATTACAAAGACATTGACTTTCAACTTTGAAATCTATTTCATAATTAAATGTTTTCAAGTCTGTATTAAAGTTTCATCTCCAAAAATGTGTAAATTGAAAGATAACTCTAAAATATAGTGGTGAAATTGTCGGCGAAAAAGGAAAAATTTCTCAATACAAGCAAGTTCTCATTTTTCAACACTGTATTAAGAATATAATTTAAATTTTCAATGTGAGATGTTCCTGTTTTTCCTTTAAGGTTTAAAAGCAGACAATTTTTTTTTTTATCATATTAGGTAAACTATTAATTCTATGTTCTAAGCAGACAACTCTTAACCCTTTCTCTCATAAGACAATTCTGCAGGAGACTTAAAACATATTTTGTCAAAAAGTAGAAAATCTCTATAATTGAATGGATAACCTATGACTAAAAGTGGAAAGCATTGTGGCAAAAGGAGAAATTGCTCGTTTTGAGCAATTTCTTCTTTTGTCAATATTTTTTCAAAAAGCCGTCTGCTGCAGAGGCGTTAGAAAGCGTCTATATGTGTGAATTAAAACATAATATCAACCTAAAAATATAAAAATATTTGAAAGAAAAAAAAGAGTCTGGTCATAAGAAAACATAACTTGGCAAACAGCAAAGAACAGCTCTCTAGAGCAACACCCCTCTAGAGCAACAAATTTGGAGAGCAACACCTCTATAGACCAATACATATGTAGAGCAACACCTCTTTATAACAACACAGCCCTAGAGCAACACATCTAGAGCAAAACCTCTGTAGAGTGATACCTCTCTAGAGCAACACAGATGTAGAGTGGTACCTCTCTAGAGCAACACATATGTATAGTGATACCTCTCTAGAGCAACACATCTAGAGTGATACCTCTCTAGAACAACACATTTGAAGTTAAAATTCTCTAGAGCAACACCTATGTATAGTGATACCTCTCTAGAGCAACACCTATGTAGAGTGATACCTCTGTAAAGTGATACCTCTCTAGAGCAACACCTATGTATAGTGATACCTCTCTAGAGAAACACCTATGTAGAGCAACACTTATGTAGAGCAACTATATTTATCTGCCTACTCCAATTGTTCCTCTGGAGAGGTTGTACTATACCTATAAGATCAAGAACTAATTGTTCTTCTTGTATAGCCTTCTGTTTCTCTCTTTCAACTTCCTCTGGATCCACCATTACTGACATTCTCTTACCCTTGCCATGGGGATCAGGCTAGAAAATAAAACATCAGACGTTAAAACATATACTCGAAACATTATCATTTGTATTATGAAATGAAATACATTGCTCGCGTGACAAGACTCCACATATGTTCAACATTAAGATTAGAACATGCAAGACATTTATGCAAAAACATGCTTAACATTTAAAAAACCCAAAACAAATAGACTAAGCTTTAAATATACTAAGCATTAAAAACATGACAATCTGATAAGCTTTAAAAATCGGACAAGTATTCTTAACATTAAGCAATGGAAAATTTGTTTGAATTGTGTTTTATGCTGCTTTTGACAGTATTTCAGATATTTCACAGCATTTTCTGGGTAAATTACCAGCACTACCAGCATTATTTATTATACCAGTATTACCAGTATTATTTATCCTGATGTATCCGTCATAGTATTAACCCTGCAACTCTGAGTGCCAGGGAGGGAAGCCATTAATTGACCCAACTGGGGCTTGAACCCTTAACGGCTCGTGAGGCAACGTTCTAATTACTTCACCATAGAGAAATTCAAGCATTGGGAAAGTAATACACACCATTAAAATAGGGCAGATATGATTAGCTTTTTATAAAATAGCACAAATAAATTCAGGTTAGAACATGTACCATTACTCGTGTTAGAGCACTAAAGGATAAAATGAAAAAATAATCTAGTACAAAAGTAATATCGAAACTAGTCTTTTCGTCAATTCTATAACGAAACACATTTGGAAGTATCTGCAGCAACTGATATGTGAAGACATTGTGACAAAGGTGAAATTGTCACAGTGTCTTCAGCTCTATTTATTGATAATACTTTCAACTATAGAGATTTTCCACATTTTTGTCTAGATGCTTTCAAAGTTGTCTGCTGCAGAATTGATGTATGAGGGAAATGGTGTGGAAGGAGCACACTGTAATATGTTTCAAAAGCAATTCAAATCATGAGTTACCACATGTAGTTTGTTTTTAAACGTACATGTATTGTATTACCAATGCCATCTTCAGTCTTAAACAGTTCATTTATCATTGGGTGACTAGAGTGAACGCTCATAATAATCGGACAAAGCTCTAGAATAAGGGGCATTTTGCATGTTCTAAAATCCTTATTTGACCCTCTAACCCTATGTTGTGGGTACTCAAAAGAATCGTCTCACTGAGACGATTCTTTTGAGTACACACAACATAGGGTTTGCTTTAATAATAATAGAGATATTGCGGGGAAAAGAGCTGAATACCCCTCCTTATCTGGACCTCTGATCTGAACCTTCAGGTTATGTCAATATGTATACTGTGTGATAGATTGACCTGTTGTTTCAGACTCTGTGTTTAACTCAATGGTTTTAACTCAATGGTAAACCACATACAGCAAATATGTAGCAGATGACAAATGGTTATAATCTAAAATACAATCATTGAATATCATTGAAAACATTACAATCAATTTCTCCTTTTTACCAGGATGTTTTTTTTATGGTGTGTGTTGTAGATGTGTCAACATGTGCCTGTATGTGAGACATGGTTAACCCATTCCCTCATACAATGATTCTGCAGCAGAGGACTTTGAACATATTTTGTCAAAAAATAGAACATCTCTATAATTGAATGGATAACCTATGACTAAAAGTGGAAAACATTGTGGCTAAAGGAGAAATTGCTTGTTTTGAGAAATTTCTTCTTTTGTCACTATGTTTTCAAAAAGGCGTCTGTTGCAGAGGCGTCAAAAAGCGTCTATATGAGGGAAAGGGTTAACCCATTCTCTGTAACAGACTACTTTGAACACCTGAAACCGATCGATCGCAATTTCTCCTTTTTACACAATGTTTCCTTCTGTTTGGAAATGAGATTTCTTACACTCAATTTTCTTATCATTCTTTTGTTGTTTTCAGTTATACCACATCAGGTATTATGTTAACCCTTTCCCTAACATAGACGCTTTCTGACGCCTCTGCAGCAGACAGCTTTTTGAAAACATAGTGACAAACAAAAGAAGAAATTGCTCAAAACAAGCAATTTCTCCTTTTGCCACAATGTTTTTCACTTTTAGTCATAGGCTATCCATTTAATTATAGAGATATTCTATTTTTTGAGAAAATATGTCCAATGTTTGCTGCAGAATTGTCGTGTGAGGGAAAGGGTTAACCCCCCTTAACAACTGTTGCATACAGATGCTTTCTGGCGCCTCTGCAGCAGATGACCTTTAAAAACATTACAGCATAAGGAGAAATCACCCATAATGAGTCCTTTTCCTTTTGCCACAATGTTTTCAACCCTATTCAATATTTATACTTCAATATATAGTTTCTGCATATTTTTGCCAATCAGTTTTCAAAAGTTGTCTACTGCAGAATTTTTGTATGTGGGAAAAGTTTAAATACCATTTAACCCTTTCCCTCATAGGACAATTCTGCAGCAGACGACTTTGAACATTTTTTGTGGAAAACATTGTGGTTAAAAGGAGAAATTGCTTGTTTTGAGCAATTTCTTCTTTTGTCACTATGTTTTCAAAAATCTTCTGCTGCAGAGGCGTCAAAATGGGTAAAAATTTAGAAAGATAAGGTGCATGAGCAGTAGTAAGTACAAAAGCTTCAAATCATAGAGAGGTACAGAGTAAGCAACAGGAGATTGTAAACAAAAGATGAACGGCAAGGATCAATCAGAGCTAGAGAATCAGGAACCAAGTTCTGAGAGTCCTTTTCCACCCTTTCAATTCCAAAAATCACAAAACCAAAATAACCAAGAGGCTAAAAAAAAAAGAAGGAAAAATAAGAAAGAAAAATCCCTGTCACTGTGCAAAGTAAATTTTGCAAATAAAATCCAACATTATGATTTTGTACAGATGATTTTAGTATACATGTTTGTTACATGAATCTTAATAAAATCAAGAATAATTTTGCCTTATTCCAAAAATCATGAACCTTTCTTGAAGTTAAAAACAAAAATTAACAAATTAAATTAACAAGAAACCTGCTAAATAACTGAATCTCATTGCAAACATGTAAATCTAAAAACCTTGATTGATTAGTCGCCGGGCAGAAGCCCGCGACTTCTATTTTTAATAGGTTTTCTGAAATCACATGGGAGGGGGGATTATTATAAGAAAGAAACACATTTAGATGTCTTGAACATATTACAATTGTGTTTGTTTAAAAACACTAAGTAATGACACATCTAAAATGAAATAAATATTCCGATCTTTTAGGTATTTACAGTTTCTTTATTTTGACTCGCATTTGTGTTTTTTGTCTTATTTACGAAGACACAAGAGGTCCCTGCTAGACTTGCTGCAGACCGTTATGTGTCAATGTCGAGATAAATATCACGTCGAATTCTCCTTTTAATAGCAATTTTAACTTACTAAATGTTGTTTTCTTGTTCAAAGAGATGTCTTGATTTGTGTAGAATTCATTTAATAATGTTAATCCATGAATATCTAAAGTAGGAACTGTTTCTAAGCTAAATATAGACCCTATTCTGTTGTGTAGTTTCGTGACCTTTAACATCGATTTTCGCGCATGCGCATTTCGATATGAAAAAGCGAGTGATATTATTTTATTTTAGACAAGTACAAGACGAATGTTTGACGCAAAGCGTCAAAGAGAAGCCGCAATATTTCGTTGTACATGTAGAAATAAGAAAAAAAGAACATTTTAAATCCACAAACAATAGAACAATTTAAACTGTAGACGGTAATGCTGATATATTTCTCCTTTTGAAGACCTTTTGTTTACTTCAAATTACCTCCCTTTAAAGTAATACCAGGATATTTACCTTGTGATTCGAATAAGATTGACAAACATTGAAATTATATGAATGAATACTATTATTTAAATAAGTAACAACAGCAAAATTAAATTTAAGCCAAGATAAATGTGTACACATTTCGTTAATTGTTTATAGATACCCTAATGTATAGGTATGAATATAAAATTTATAAGCAAATGTTTTCATTTCAAATTTAATGTTTGTATAGACTAAGGAAAGTCAAGAATACATAAATAAATCAATGCAGTTTTCCGGGGTCTTGTTAATTGACTGATAGGGGTTTAATACCGTTGTCAACAATTTTTATTTCATATGACAGCAACCAGTTCATCCATCCATGTGATCCTGGATTTCTCAAACTCCACAGAACAGTCTTTCGAAGCAACTGGCTGGATTGACAGCCTGCATTGCAACCAACTGAGCTACCACTCACTGGGCTTTGCCATTCATAACTTGAACCGTTCCACAAGAAAAACCAACATTCTGGACTGCATAATGTATCGACCCAGATCAGCCTGTGCAGTCCACACATGCTAATCAAGGCCAACACAGGTGGATAGAGGTATAGAGTAATGATTCCTGAAACAGAAAATTCAGAGAAGCGAAACGTGTCTGTCAGGGTTAGCCGGGTACCCTGGATACTTTACGCAGGGTCCACAGTGTTGGTTTTTATCGTGGAAAAGCATTTACATATAAAGAGCTTTGTTAACAGCAAACTATTTTGTATCAACCTTAAATTTCAATAGACATCAAACACTTCTTATCATTTCATCGTAACAAAATATACCTTAGTAACCAATGAAGTATAACATAATGTTGGATTTTCAAAAAATAAACAGTACAGAAGTTAATTCAAATGATGAAATATTTCTTCAAAAATAAACCAATTATTACCAATAACAGATTATCAGGAGACCAGTGAGTTTGCTAAAATGAAAACACAATGAAAATTTATGTCTAAAATTATGATTACATAATGAAAATTTATGTCTAAAGTTATGATTACATAATGAAAATTCATGTCTAAAATTATGATTACATGATCAAAATGTATGTCTAAAATTAGGCTTACATGATGAGCTTGTATAGACTTAACCCTTTCCCAAATACAACAAATCTTAAGCAGACGACCTTGAAAACATTTAGTCTGAAATATGGAAAATCTCTATAAATGTAGGTAAAATTACTGAAAAAAAAAAGTTGAAAAGATTGTGACAAAAGGAGAAATATGCATGTTTGAGCAAATTCTTCTTTGTCCCAATGTTTTCAAAAGTCTTCTTCTACAGAG
The DNA here is from genome assembly GCA_031761405.1 of Serripes groenlandicus. Taxonomy (NCBI): domain Eukaryota; kingdom Metazoa; phylum Mollusca; class Bivalvia; order Cardiida; family Cardiidae; genus Serripes; species Serripes groenlandicus. Next base: position 64,780,614 of record JASEVX010000005.1, on the reverse strand, counting down.
GCATCAGCATCAGAAAGCCTCTGCAGAATATAGTAACTTTTGTCTTTTTCTAAATTTCTCTTTTTCAAACAATGTTTTCAACCCTGTTATCAAAACTAAACTTTCATCAACATTTTTTTTCCCGTTTATTTCCCATGATTATCTAAAACCCAACAGCTGCATATATGTTATATGTTGGAAGGGTTAAAATATCAAATGAAGGAATGGGTTAGACAATGTTTTTTTCAATGTACATGCAATTTATCAGATTCTCAAAAGATAACTTTTTAATGTTATAAAAAATGTGAATGTTGATTTAAATCTAACTGTGATATAACCTCAAGTGTAACAGATAAGTATTTGCGTAATTAAAAATTAAAATTGGTCAAAACGCAATTAATTTCAAATCAGCGCATAACATAATTGATCAAAGATTCGGGAAACTCAATTTTTCAATCAATATTGACAACTTTCTTCCAATGTCAAAAAATCTCATATAAATAACGTTTATGAAAATATCTGACTGAAGCCAACCAGTAGGTTGTTGCACTGGTCACATGATCAGCATAGTCTCCGAAGAAGTGAGCAATTTATAAATGACCAATCCTTGCACGGTTCATTATCAAGAAGTTGCTATATTGGTTATATATGATTACTATATTCATGTTTTGAGCAGTTTTGCAGTTTTGAGTGAATGTAACATTGGTACAATGATATTTTAAATTGTACAATACTTGGTTTAACCCTTTTGCACATGCAACAACTCTGCAGCAGACGACTTTGTAAATACTTAAAATTTGGAAACCCCCTTTAAATGATCGATAGAACAATTATTGAATAGAGTTGAAAACATGGTGACAAAAGGAGAAATTGTTAAATTTCTTCTTTTGTCGCCATGTTTTCAAAAAGCTGTCTGCTGCAGAGGCATCAGAAAGCATCTATATGAGGGAAAGGGTTCGTTCTTTAAAAAAATACTCATTTTGACAATTTTGCAGCAGACTACTGTTGATAAGATTGTGACAAAAAGGAGAAATTGCTCATCATGGACAATTTCTGATTATGTCACAACATTTTTTACTCTATTCAGTAATCATACTTTCATTTTTAAAGCTATTCCACATTTTTTTTAACATATTTTCAAAGTCAGCTGCTGCAGATTTATAGTATATGGGAAAGAGATAAATACATAGATAAGTATAACAATGCAGAATATTCAACTGATTATCAGCTGAAATGAAAGTTTATTGGGATATAGTTCTTGTTTACAAGTGCGTGATATATAGTTCATGTGAAAATATAGCTGTTTAATATACCAACTTAACATATCTGTCTATTTTATCTCTTTCGAACATTTTAACTTTTGTGACATTTTCAAAGATGCATGCTTTGAACACGTGCGGAAAAAAAGCAATATCTTAAACAGTGTTTTTAATAAAGAGATAAAAAACATTATGGGAAAAGTAGAAAAATGCTTGTTTTAACACTGTCACTTGCAGATGCATTTTAACAATCTTGCAGCAGATGAATCTAGAAAAGATAGTGGCAAAAGCAGAAATTTCTAATCACAAGCAATTTCTCCTTTTACTGAAATGTTCTTAACTCTATTCAATAAGGATACTTTCATTTCAACAGATTTTTTTAACGTCTTCTGCTGCAAATCAATTGTATGTCGGAAAGGGGTTAAGCAATTGTTCTAATTTTCCACAATGTTTTTAAAATGTAAGCTTCCACAGAACAATCTATCTTTATCATATGAGGAAAAGTGTGATCATGTCTTTTCAATTTATTTAATTATTTAGAATATAAAGTTACAATCAGATATATGTTCACATGTGTGCAGGGTGTTTAGATTCAGCTCTATAATTATATTGTTACAGGGGGTACAAGTTGGATTGGAGGTTTTCTAACCGTAAAGCATTTTTTAATGCTCTCCATGGAATTGGCTTTCTTCTTGGATACAAAGGCTGTTGTTGATAAATTGGACATTGACATGCCCTTCAATAAGTACTCCTATATAAATATCAATGTATGTTGATAAATTGGACATTGACATGCCCTTCAATAAGTACTCCTATAGAAATATCAATGTATGTAGATAAATTGGACATTGACATGCCCTTCAATAAGTACTCCTATAGAAATATCAATGTATGTAGATAAATTGGACATTGACATGCCCTTCAATAAGTACTTCTATAGAAATATCAATGTATGTATGTATGTATGTAGATAAATAAGACATTGACATGCCCTTCAATAAGTACTCCTATAGAAATATCAATATTGTATGCAGATAAATAAGACATTGACAAGCCCTTCAATAAGTACTCCTATAGAAATATTAATGTATGTAGATAAATTAGACATTGAAAAATTACTTTTGATGTTTCCTGCAGCAGTAAAAAAAAAAAAAAAAAAAAAAAAAAAAAAATCAAGAGAAGAAATGATATAATATTGTTTATAGTCTTCTGCTTTGAAAACATCATAGGAAAAAATTGTTACATGTCTTGAAAACTCAGAAGTCCTGTTGCAATAAAGATTTTAAAATATTGCTTGGAAAGTATAAATTGCACATTTTATACAATTTATCATTTTCCTACACAATTAACCTTCAAAATATTTCTGCTTCAGGTGAAAATAGTAATATAAACCATCGTAAAAGCATATTCATCACTTATTCTAATATGTTTCATTTAAAATACTTCATTGAACATTTCCTCACAATGTCATTAAAGCTATAGGGTTAACTCTTTCCCACACTTTCTGATGCCTCTGCAGCAGACAACTTGAAATAATTGTGGTAAAAGGAAATATTGAACATAATGAACAATTTCTCCAATTGCCACAGCAACTGTTTTAAATAATCTAAACATATCATTTATAATGATTTTCTATATTTTGGCCTTGATAATTTGAAAGTCGTCTGCTGCAGTTTTTATTGTATGTGGGAAACGGTTAACCTAATGGATAAGACTTTCAGAGCTCTAGATAAGGGGTGTTTTTCATGTTTCTAAAATCGTTATTTGACATTCAAACCCTATGTTGTGGGTACTCAAAAGAATCGTCTCAGTGAGACGATTATTTTGAATACCCACAACATAGGATTTGATGGAGTAATAAAAGAAGTATTATGGGGAAAAGACCTGTTCACCCCCTCTTATCCAGTCCTCTGTTACTTTGACATTACAAACATGAGTTTATGTTGATTACCTTTTTGACAGCTAGTATATTGGCGACTGTATTCAACCCCTCCATGACAGTCTCTACATAATCCTGTAACATGCCAGATCTCTGCTGGGTACTTCTCAACATCTCTTCTTTGAACAACAGTGGGGGCTGAAAAATGCAACATACAAACAATTAGAAATGTGTAAGATAGAGACAGGTCTCATTCAGCCGGCTACATTAAACCATTCAGACTAAAAAAATAGAAAATCTCTATAATTGAATGGATAACCTTTAACCCTTTCCCTCATAAGACAATTCTGCAGCAGACGTCTTTGAACATATTTTGTCAAAAAATAGAAAATCATTATAATTGAATGGATAACCTATGACTAAAAGTAGAAAAACGTTGTGGCAAATGGTGAAATTGCTGGTTTTGAGCAATTTCTTCTTTTGTCACTATGTTTTCAAAAAGCCTTCTGCTGCAGATGCGTCAGAAAGCGTCTATATGAGGGAAAGGGATAACTAAATGTGGAAAACATTGTGGCAAAAGAAGAAATTGCTCGTTTTGAGCAATTTCTTCTAGTGTCACTATGTTTTCAAAAAGCTGTCTGCTGCAGAGGCGTCAGAAAGCGGCTATATGAGGGAAAGGGTTTAAAAAAAAAAAAAAAAAATTGATCGAAAGAAAAAACCACCAATTACTCACCCATGATTTGGAGAAGGCCAAGTCATAATCATAGAGGTAAAAGGCCGAGATTTTTTCCAATGTTTGAAACACTTTGTTCTCCATCACATCCTCAACCTGCTTCTGCATGGTTTTCAGTTTGGATGTAGCAGAGTGAATCTGGTGTAAAAATGCATCTGCAAAATAAGGAAACGCACCAATATAATATAGTGATACATGTTTATACAGACTTCACGAAATCCTTTGAAACCTGTTAGTCCGAAAGCTAATTTTTCATATATTTTCCTCTTTGTTCAACCAATTATTGCCTGAAAATGTGTCAGTCCGAATGAATTTTTGTCAGTCAGGACTGAAGGACTGACGGCTTTCGCATAGTCTGATATAGAATTATTTTCTTGATCTATAATTAAAAATTGCTATGATTTGATAAATAAAATACAACAATGACATAATTATAAATAATATTTTTGACAGAGACATGAAAAGTTTATTGAGATAAACCTATCTAGAACCTATGTGAATAGCCCAACTGCATTAAGCAACCACTTAGTCTGGTACATCATTCTAAACTTTAACCCTTTTCCTCATACAACAATTCTGCAGCAGATGACATATCGAGGGGTTGGCGTGAAACGGTTGTAACTTAAAACCTATTTTGAAAACCCTGGTTTAGGGGCAATTTTGACCCCTTTGTAAACAGAACGAGCAATGGCGTCTAAATGTCCATTGTTTACCAAGAACAATGATTTAACGCTTATAAAGACTTTATGGCGAGGTGATTAACCTTGGTAAAAAAAAATTCAAATTTTAGTTACAACCGTTTCATGCCAAGCACTCAATATATTGTCAAAAAATAGAAAATCTCTATAATTGAATGGATAACCTATGACTAAAATTGGAAAATATTGTGGCGAAAGGAGAAATTGCTCGTTTGGAGCAATTTCTTCTTTTGTCATTATGTTTTCAAAAAGCCGTCTGCTGCAGAGGCGTCAGAAAGCGTCTATATGAGGGAAAGGGTTAATATAAACTGACTTGTATCAAACAATCAGCTGCTTAAATTCTATACAACAGACAGTCACCTTTGAAAAAAAGGTGAATAGAAAGATATTATTATTGAAATGACTCGTAAACATTGTGGCAAAAGGAGAAATTGATCATTTCCATAGTTGTCTGCTGCAGATTGCTTGTATGTAGGAAAGGGTTAACTGTGCTGTAGGTTTCTCACATTTACAATGTTACAACAACAACAAGAGTGAGTGTGAACAAACACAATATCAAAATCAAAGTACTATTATCTTCTTAAAAACAGAACTTTTAGACCTAAATATAATCAAAGTACTACATGTGTATCCCCATAAGAGAAAATTTAGACAAATACATTATCAGATCATACATTATTGGGACATCATCCATATCTTGTAAAACAAAAGCTGTTAATACAAATATTGTAAAATATTCATTAATATCTAGAATGAATACACTTCATCACATGAATATACATTATCTGTTAGGAAAACATCCACCTCCGTTCACATAGTCCATGTTTCTGTACTAGGAATGCGATTTTTTATTTTGACTGTTCGCATCCTACAATGCAATATGTAACGGCGATATATTGAGACTACCGTTCACACAGACATGATTTCTGGGTAACATGCAAACCAGTACAAGGTTCAAGGACACTCAACTATGACTGTCACAAGCAAGGAATAATCTCCGAACGTCTCGTCCCGAATCCCCTTAGCCATGTACTCGGTATATCCAAACAACATATTAACCCTTTCCCTCATACAACAATTCTGCAGCAGACGACTTTGAACTTATTTGGTAAAAAAATAGAAAATCTCTATAATTGAATGGATAACCTATGACTAAAAGTGGGAAACATTGTATCAAAAGGAGAAATTGCTTGTTTTGAGCAATTTCTTCTTTTGACACTATGTTTTCAAAGATTCGTCTGCTGCAGAGGCGTAGAAAGCGTCTATATGAGGGAATTGTTTAACCTGTGTGTATCAGGGAAACAGTTTAATAACTTGGTAAAGACCTAGTATTCAGGAATCATGAAAAGATCTGCATGCAGGTCCAATTTAACAATACTGAGACATTACTTTTGTGTGCAAATTACCTATACTGAATCATTAAAGTATGCCAGCTGAAATCTGAAATGCAAAATTTCAAGTACATGTTGTTTTATTCTACAGGAAGATCTTTATCTCCACTTAAAACAAATAAGATAAAGTAAGTTTTCTAGAGTTTAGTTCATATAAATGTCAGTGTCAGTCCACATCGCAAGATGTCGGCATCAGTACATAAAAGTAATTGTTTGTTTTAAGCATTTCCCAGCAGATGAGTTTTAAATTACCGTGGTGATTGGAGAACTCGCTCATTTTAAGAGCAATTTCTTCCTTTGCCACAATGCTTCCAACTCATTGTTATAATCATACTTTCATTTATGTTGATTTTCTATATTTTGGCAAAATGTTTTAACCTTTTCCCACATACAACAAATCTGCAGCAGACGACTTTGAAAATGTCTACTCACAGATATAGAAAAGAATAAGTTGAAAACATTGTCGCAAAAGGAGAAATTGCTTGTTTTGAGCAATTTTTTCCTTTTGTCATGATGTTTTAAAAAGACATCTGCTGCATCTATAAGAGGGAAAGGGTTAAAGTCGTCTGCTGTGAATGTGTTTTATGTAAGAAATAGATAAACCTTTGCCAGTTGGAATTAGAGTTCCTGCAATAAGTATCAACATCTTTGACTTTTTAAGTTCATTATAGAATGACCATTGCTTATATTTCAGATTGGCAAAAGTAAAGATCAAGATCAAGAGCAAACTGCACAAATTTGCAAGCTGATCTTGATCTACTATCAGGTCATATTGATAATTTTCTAACAAAAAGGCTTACAACTGGGCATTTATTTCTTTCACATATTCAACAATTCTGCATGAAACAGTTTGCAAAACATCTCAGCCAAAATATCGAAAATCACTAAAAATCAAATTCTAATTCCTGAATAAAGTTATAAACATTTTTGGCAAAGGAGAAGTTGCTTATTATTATCTGCAATTCGCCTTTCACTGTCTTTGAAAGTAATTTGCTTCAGATGTGCCAAAACATATCTGTATATTGGTATGCATAGAACAATACTATGTCAGGAAAATGAATCCAAAATTGATAAACAATACTCTGTGCTCAGTATTTGTAATGAAGTGTTTGATTGGTCACGAGCAAATTCATTATCAAAATGGACTAATCAGAAGTCTTGTTTTGAACACAGATTTTGTTTCTGAGCACAGAGAACATTCTTAGAGTTTTATAGTTATGAGGTTCCTACTTATTCATAATAAGCAATACTTTCTTTTGATACAATCTTGCCAACCTATTCAATAATCACCCTATCATTTATAGAAAATTTCAATATTTTTAACTTCATGTTTTCAAAGTTCTCTCATGCAGATGTGCCAAAAGGTGTCTGCTATTGGGAAAAGGTTATAAATATCATGCCAGGAAAAGTGTGCCTACCTATATTCATACTGTTCCATGCCAGAGTATTAAGGCCTGGTTGTAACTGTTGGTTGACATGCTCTGTATGCGGAGTGAACAGATTTCTCAGTGGCTCCGGTATGGAGTTACATACTTGATTGTATTCATTCAACACAAGTTCCAGATGGCTCTTGTAGTTCTTGAACCTGGACTCTTGGGCCATGATGGCCGCTGCAGATTCTGGTATCTGTATCCCTAGACGGGTCAACCATTTGGCTTCATGGATCAGCTCCAAAACTCTGTACAAGCAAAAATAAATAATTATATTACTATCATATGCATGGGCTTATTTCACTATTTGTTTTTTTTAACCCTTTCCCTCATACAACAATTCTGCAGCAGACGACTTTAAACATATTTTGTCAAAAAAATAGAAAATCTCTATAATTGAATGGATAACCTATTCATGACTAAAAGTGGAAAACATTGTGGAAAACATTGTGGAAAAAGATGAAATTGCTCGTTTTGAGCAATTTCTTCTTTTGTCACTATGTTTTCAAAAAGCTGTCTGCTGCAGAGGCGTCAGAAAGTGTCTATATGAGGGAAACAGTTAATTAATAACATGTTACTCAATTTAGGCTATTCTCATAATGGGAAATTTTTCATTTTGTCACAATGTTTCATAAGAAGTCTGCTGCTGATGTGTCAAAATGCATCTACATGTTGGAACAGGTTCACACGTTTTAGCTAGAGAATTAAGTTATTAGTTGTAATCACAAATATAATACTAAAGTATTGAGAATATTATCTTGTTAAGTTTTTGTAGGATTTCAATTCTTGAAGTAGTGATTCATCCTCAAAATTCTACAAGTGGTGTAGATTGAATAACAGCCTATCTTCCATACTCCCATTGTTTGGCTGGAACCTTTGACTCATAGATATGATAAATTATTACCCAAACGTTTTGACATAAAAAACAAAGTTAACTCAATAAGTGTATTTCAAAATGCACAAGGTCTGATCTCTGAACTTGTTTTAATGAACCGCCAACATGCAGAAATGTTTGACAAGCTTTGTCAAAGGCCTGTATTATAAGTTGGTTATCTATTTTAAAAAAGATGTTATATATATATAAAAAGATACACCGTTAGTGAGTTTTGCTGTTAGAGGGAGACATTTGCTCACCAAAGTATTTTTTGAGAACAGTTTTAATATTCAACAGCCAGAATTACAGGCGAGCAACAATCATTGAATGACAGGAAAGTGTATTTCATAATTACACAACCTTGTTCCACTATTTGTTCAAGAAGCATGAAGAGTGTAAGATACGAGTGTTCAAAGGGACACATGTGCCACCTGTCATAATAGTAAGTGTCCCAGAGACAAGGGAGAAGTGATCCCTATGTGCCTCCCTGCCAAGTCAGGTAACATAACCCTTCCTACATACAGACGCCTCTACAGTAGACAACTATTGGAAACACTGCGGTAAAAGGAGAAATTGCTCATAATGAGCAATTTCTCATTTTGTCACAATAACTAACTAGATTCAGTAATGACACTATCATAAGTAGATATTTTCTACACTTTTATTTAAATGTTTTCAAAGTTGTCTACTGCAGATTTGTTGTATGTAGTAAATGGATAACTGAGTTACCTTTCATCTGCATTAACGACAATTTCATTGGTAACAGGATGGTGCACAAACAGTGTAGCTCTTAGTCCGTTGCGAGCTTGATCAATCCTCCCCTTCCACTGAGTGAACCACAGACTCTCAAATGTAACCAAAGCTGTGGCCAGTCTGTTGTAGATACGAACAATACGGCCAAAATCACCCAGCTGTGTGATGGCCTTGTTGTCTCTGAAGATCTTCATTGGATCTTCAATCCTCTTTAATAACTGTCTTGACCAGTGAATAGCCCCAGCTACTGGTGGTGCATTCCTGACTAGTTGTGGAGTCTCCTGAAATTTAAGTTAATCAAAGCACTGAAAGTGCTGTGGGATGGTACCATTGGTATGAGTGAGGAAAAGCTGGTCATCTGTCAGTTACAACATAGTTTCAAATTATCTTAACATAAAGGCATACAGTCCAAACATATCTTTAACCCTTTCCCTGATACAATAATTATGCAGCAGATGACTTTGAACATATTTTGTCAAAAAATAGAAAATCTCTATAATTTAATAATGGATAACCAATGACTAAAAGTGAAGAACATTGTGGCAAAGGGAGAAATTTCTTTTTTTGTCACAATGCTTTCAAAAAGACGCGCCAGAAAGCGTCTACATGGTGGAAAGACTAAGAAAGAGTAAAACTTTTTTCAAGAGATTGTCAATGTAATTCACGGATGGTAGACATGATTTATATAAGCAAATATCTTATATGTGATAACACCATTTGAATATACAGGACAAATTCCCATCATTTAATCTCTAGAAGTATTAAGCAATTTTCCGCACAGTATTTAACATGGAACATTTATGTAATTTTCAAACACCCTGAAAGTGCAGAAAGCAAGGGACTCTGTGCAAATCACGAATGACACTAAGTAAACATTCATTTACAGATTTGAGGTCTCCTGAAATTAAAGTTAAAAACCATAAATTCTTACTCTGGTATGTTAGTTCTTAATTTGAATTTCCTTGAAAATATCAACGGAATATATTGTAACATTTGGGAATCTCATTTTGATACAAAATCGAAAACAATGAGGGAAAGCAAGAAAATTTGAGCCTAGGATATAACCCTAACACTTTCCCACAGGCAAAAACATTCATACACATCGGCAGCAGATCACTTTTAAACAAGAAACCGCTGAAGACGGTAAGGCCGGATTGTCGGCAATTTGACCTTGAAAATCGACAAACTAAGGTCAAGGTCAAAGTAACAATAGAAATCAATAGAACTTGTTACTGGTTACCTTCAGGCAAAGTTTCAAGTTTGCAACCCTTTCTTGTGCTGAGATTTTGCTTAACCAGAAACTTTAACCATTTTGCCTAACCTAAAACTTTAACCAAAATGTTGACGGACAGACAGACAGACAGACGGACATCGCCAATCTATAGACCGGAATTGCTTAAGCAATCCGGCCAAAAAGCATTGTCTCAAAGGCAGAATATGCTAAAAATTAGCTATATCTCCATTTGCCAAAGGGTTGTTAGACATATATATATTTGTTATGACCTACTTTATGTTGTTCATATATTTCTTGTACTTCCTCCAGGTCTGTCTCATACCAGTTAAAAATCTCAACAAACTTTTCTGCCAGTGTAGCCCGGATACCAGGTCTATTCTGGATAGCCTGCAGCCTGAAACACATTTAGTTTATAAAGTATAAATAAAACCAGAGTTCAAGGGGGTAACTCTACAAAACTTACATACATATGGTCCAAATATGGGCCATGCTCATCTCATACTGCAAAACCAAACAACCAACCAACACAGAGAATCAATTATACCTCTGTCGATTCTGTTTGCAGGGTATAACAATGAATCAAATCTTCTTTTCTAAGGGCATCTTTATCCTATTTGATATGCTTATTTTTAGCATTTCTGTCTGTTTTAAAACTACTGACAGAAATAAAGTATGAACAAATCATCTACAACATTTCTAAAGGGGAACTTTGCTTTTACAAGAAATGAGTTAAACTGTTTAGCAGTTAACTTTATTTTATATTTATATACATGTAGTTATCTTATTTGAAAAATCTACCACCAACAAATTGAAAGAATAATCCAAGACATGAGTTGAAATCAGTGTCGGTAAAGAAGTAACTGCCAAGGGTCAGCCATTCTTTCTTTCGATTGTGTTTTCAAAGGTCCCCTGATACGCGAGCTTGGAGCTATCATCCTACCTAGTTATTATGTCCAATCCTTGTTGAGTTTTCATTTTCCTCATGAAGATGGCATGAAGGTATGCACCCAGGAATCTCTCCAGATCTCCAACAATGACTTGGAAATTTTGATAGTGATCATCAAATCTGTCTTTATCCTGGAATAACATGATTGATACAAGGAGTGTTGAAGAGTTAGGCAATGATGAACTATTTAGTAAGCCACTGTATATGTTGTTTAGTTTTATGAAAAGTAATTCACATTCTGACATTCTATAATTAGAAAGATCATATAAATGGTGGTCTAGGAAAATCAACCTTAACCCTATCCCACAGACAACAAATCTGCAGCAGAGGACTTTGAAAACATTTATGGAAAATATGGACATTTTCTATGAAAGAAAGAATAATTATTGAATTAAGAGTTGAATACATTACATAGTCGCACTAAGAGAATGGCTCATAACTATATATATATATGTATATTTGTTAATATTTCTAGCTGTACAGATTTCATATTGCTTACTCTTATGATGTCAAAGTAGATGACACTAAAATCAAATATAAGGGAAAAGATCCCAAACTCAAAAAAATGCCTCAATAGCTGTATAACATGGATATAAAAGAAACAACATCACATGTTCGATATTTCAGTGAGTAAGCTCATGCCTTCATCAGGTAATATTAAAATATAACATATGACATACCTTAGATTCCACATCAAGCATAGTTTTAGTTGTAACAGCTATACTCATGGCTCTAGTCATGTTGGAGAGATGTTCACCAATGATTGTAGATATTCCCGGTCCTTCATCCTCTTCATCCTCAGGATAATACTTCCCTGAATTTACAAATATAACAGTACTTCCCTGAATTTATTTATATAACAGTACTTCCCTGAATTAACAATTACACCAGGACTTCCCTGAATTAATAAATATAACAGTACTTCCCTGAATTAACAATTACACCAGGACTTCCCTGAATTTATAAATATAACAGTACTTCCCTGAATTTCCTAAATTTAATTTGTTTTGTCTTTGTTTTATGCTGTATACAACAGGATCACAGCAACAGAACACTTGATCATGATCCCTAGGCTAAGCTAGGTAATATGCATTGCCAAAAAGCACTGAATCACTGTCGCTGAAGTTGAAGAATGAACTTACAACTAATGCCATATTTTAGCAATCATTTCTGTCATAAAGAAGACTTTTTAAAGCCTCTTCATCAGACCAATTTTGGAACCACTGATTAATTATTTGGTGTTTTGAGATTTTTTCAACAAATGTTCAGTTATATCACAGCGTTTCCTTAGTAGGTTACCAGTACTACTGGTCAATTTATTTTGACACCAGCAAGTCAGTCAGAATGCTAACCCCGAAATCCTGAGCACAAAAGAAGGCAGCCATTACTACCATTTTTATCAAGTCTTTGGTATGACCCGGCCGTTGATCAAACCTGTGATCTCCCGCACCCGAGGTGGTCTGTTGTATGTGAGAAAGGGTTAATGAAATGGAACATTATTTACTCAGTATTGCTAGCTCCTCCTCGTTAAGACCCTGGTTACCATTGCCATCTCCCTGGTCGTCATGACCTCTATCTATCTGGTGAGTTTCTGGTTTCTTCTCATCTTTGGAGGCTTCATCTTCTTCCATCTCTTCAAGAACTTCTTCGTCTTCAGCAATAGCTCTGAGACTTCTGTCTGGTGAATTCATCTTTACATTTACAGCAGCTAGATCAGGGTCTTCTTCCTCAAACTCAACTGTGGAAACAAACATTCCAGTTTTTTAGTCAACATACTATAAAGGAACACAAGCGTCACCTGCCATAAAATCAGTAACTGAAAGTGTGATGGACAGACAAACAGATAATGAAGAAGTAAGTAGTTACCTAATATATCAAATGTATCAATTTCCATTCTTTATTTATAGATATATCAGAGATTACCTACCGTTGCTGGATTTTAAATTGTTTGTGACAGATTATAGACGCTTTCCGACGCCTCTGCAGCAGACGACTTTTTGAAAACATAATGACAAAAGAAGAAATTGCACAAAACGTGCAATTTCTCCTTTTGCCACAATGTTTTCCACTTTTTGTCAAAGGTTATCCATTCAATTATAGAGATTTTCTATGTTTTGACAAAATACGTTCAAAGTCGTCTGCTGCAGAATTGTCGTATGAGGGAAAAGGTTAAGGAAAAATGATCCCTATGTGTCATCCTGTCAGTGCAGGCTTCATAATAAAATCAACAAATAAAAGATCATGTGCTGAAATCACAGATTCATCTGAATAGCGAAGGTCGTTTATCAATCAAAAACTGTTTGTATTTCATCACAAGTTGTAAATATTTTGTGTTTGCAATCATCTGGTTTGAAATTAAGTAGAATTTACTGTACTCTCAGTTTTCTATACAGGTAAAATATTGTTTCTATGTTTTAGCACTGAATTATAAACCTCAAATATCTATCTATCTACGTATGTGGACCATAAACCCTTAAAGCCTACATGCTTCATTTATAACTTCATCATATAAACCTCAAATATCAATCAATCTACATCTGTAGACCATAAACCCCTAAAGCCCATGCTTCATTTATAACTACATCATATAAACCTTAAATATCAATCAATCTTAGTTGGGAACCATAAACCCCTAAAGCCTTAATGCTTCATTCACATGCAGACAAATGTTGATGCATCTGCAAAAGTCGTCTTTCAAAAACAGGAGTACCAGAGAAATTCTGCTAATATGGAGCAATTTCTCTTTTGGCCACAATGTATTCATTAATTATACTTTCATATTTAGAGATTTTCCATATTTTGTCATTATGTTTTTAAAAGTCATCTTCTGTAGATTTGTTGTATGTGGAAAATATGTATGTTTACAGTGTGCTTTGAAAGAAACTGACAGAAAAAACAAACAAATAACCCTTCAAAAGTTTGTAGCATAATCTTCCCACAATGTTTCAAGTGATCCTCTGAAGAGATGTCGAAAATTGTCTATATCAGGGAAAGGGGTAAACTGTACTTACTGATCACTTTTGGTTTACTGTCATCAGCTTTTTTGTATTTTCTCCATTCTTCTTGTTCACTTCCATCATCAATGATAAGATCTTCCTTACGGGGCTTAAGAATGCCTTTACTGGATTTCACCATTCTGTAATCATAATGAATACATGGTAAAGATATAGAACAATTTCTTCACAAGCAAAATAAATAGTTTATTTATCATTCAGTTTTTCACTAAAATGATAATGAGCAATTAACAACCAAGTGCACCTATACAAGTGTGCTGTTTTTGTCTTGTTTGTTTGAAAGTATTTTTTACACCGTTTTTTACATTATTTCATTTTCATCGTGGTGTTTCAGGAGGAATTGAACAGTAACACTCCTGCTATTCCCGCAACCCTGAACGCCAAGGTAGCCATTGCTTCCATACTTAAAGTCTTTTATATGACCTCCATCAGTCTACGACCAAGACAAAAGTGATGATTGCTGGAAAATGTCACAATAAAAAGATTTACATGTTCAATACATGTTGTAAATAAATTGTATGTTACATATTCCATGCTGATGAAAATGGACAACATTTTTATAAATAGTGTAATATATGACAAAAGAAATTCTATTTACAGTGCTGTTATGGGGCAAGCATGAATCACATTGTGATGTTGTTGATGTCATTTTATATCATCGGGGAAACTGCTATTGTCCCATCCCATCTTCTACTAGGAAATACAATTTTTTTCTCATTCCAGTATACAAAAAAACTCTATAAATGAAAGTAAAATATTGAATACTGCTGAACATATTTTGGCAAAAGGAGAGATTGCTGTTTTTGAGTAAAATCTTTTCTTGCCACAATATTTTCCAAAAGTTCTCTGCAGATGTATCAAAATCCAAAAGGCATTTTGGTTAAGGGTTAAACATCCATTTCAGGATCATAACAAATATTAACCCTTTCCCTCATACAACCATTATGCAGCAGACGACTTTCAACATATTTTGTCAAAAAATAGAAAATCTCTATAATTGAATGGATAACATATGACTAAAAGTGGAAAACATTGTGGCAAAAGGAGAAATTGCTTGTTTTGAGCAATTTCTTCTTTTGTCACTATGTTTTCAAAAAGCTGTCTGCTGCAGAGGCGTCAGAAAGCGTCTATATGAGGGAAAGGGTTAACAAGACACTCCTATAAGACTTACCTAGAGTACTGAGCTAGAGTGTTGATGACATCAATCAGCTGGCGTATCCTTATACAGAAGGATTCCATGTGGGACATGATGGCTTCCTCATCGGTAAGCGGAACCCCGTGACCTTGTACATCGGCTAGCAACGATGATATACCCTTTTTAGGGGACGATCCTGTCATCCTTGATGTACCACTGGTAATTTTGGACCTGAAGAAAATATAAACATTTTGTTCATAACTCTTTCTGCCATATTGTTTCCTATTGATGCCTTAAGTCTGCCATTTATTGATTAATGACATTTGAAACACATTATTTTCCTGTGATAAACAAGAGGGCCATGATGGCCATGCATCAGTCACCTAAATTATGCATTATTATATGTAATGCCAACCACAGTAAATCAGTTTGCGGTCATGTAAGCTAATAAAAGAGGCCCAATGCCCAGAATAGCTCAACAAAATAACCCAACCAATGTTGTCTGTCCTTTGTCAAATAAATATGAGTTCGGGAAACTAATGTGTCTGTTACAGATAAGAAGATTTTAATTTTTTTCTTTATCTCTCTATGTAAAACAGGTAACCCCAGAGGTCAGGGCCAATTTTGACTGGGGTATAATTTGAACAATCTTGGTAGAGGACCACTAGATAATGCTACATACCAAATATCTAAGCTATAGGCATTTTGGTTTCAGACAAGCATAATTTTTACAATCTTGGGTGGGTCCGATATTAAAGTCAGGGACATAGTTTGAGAAAGTTTTTAAAGTGTTCCCCTATATCTTACTGTTTGTATGTGGTGGGAAAATTTTGTTGGTAGAGGACTTCTATTCAATGCTACACACCAGTTTCAAACAACAAGGTTTTGAAAGTTTTTCCCTATATATCTCTATGTAAAACAGGTGACCTTTGGGCGGGGTCAATTTAGATTACAGGGGCATAATTTCTAACTGTCTTAGTAGACCATTTAAATGATTAAACAACATATCTCAGCTCTAGACCTTATCCGTTTCAGACAAGAAGATTTTCAAATTTTCCCCTATATATCTCTATATAAAACAGGGGACCCTGGGGTGGGGCCATTTTGACCTCAGAGGCATAAATTGAACAATCCTGGTAGAGGACCACTACTCAATATCTAAGTTCTAGGCTTTCGCTTTCAGACAAGAATGTTTTCTTATTCTAAAAAATAAAATTATTTTCGATTGTCATGGTAACCAAAGTTAAGCATGAATTAATTTCATTGTACAATTTTTAATGGGTTGTTGTTTAAAGAAATGGCTAACTACGCACAATGCACGATGAACAAAAAGGCAATTAACATTCGCTCACCTAGAGCACTTAATGCACAGGTGAGCTAAATAAGTGATGCCTATAAGACAGGTTAACACAAAAATCCTGGATAGAGTTACCTTCTCTTGTCTATAGAAGGGGGTCATGATGGTTAGCAAGTATTTCAAGTTTCACAGCAACATCCTAAACGGTTAAGTCAATCATTGGATTTTATCCAGATTCGATGTACATTTCCACGAATTTCTAATTGGCCATCATATAAAATATGGTATTATGCGACATATTTAATCAATAAATCTAGAGTTTAGTAATTTTTGTATTGTACACACCAATCTATCGATTTACAGAAAGAAAACACGTATTTATGTACAAAATCATCCATGCGGAATGGTAGGTGCGAAAATAGCCTCTGTGCTCGCATTCCTTGTGCACGCCATGGTAGTGGTCGTATTTGGTAGGAAAGTATTCTTCGTGGATTGTCTTTTATGAAAAACATTTAATATGGCGAGAATGAGCATTGCAGAACGCGCTCAAGTCGTCGGAATGATAAGTGTCGGCACCCCCACCAGACAGGTATGTTACGCGTCGTTATAAAAGTTGCAATATGTTTTATTATTTGTTATTTAGTGCAAAATATTGACAGAAACCTGTTTTTTTCTATTAAATAGCCTGCAAAAAGTCCGGATTTAAGTCCGATCGAGCACGTGTGGGATCTATTGAAGTGCATGGTGCGTGCCCAGTCGCTGCTGCAACCAAATATCAGGGAGATCACATGTGTTATTCATCAGATGTGAGCGGCCATTCCACAACAGTATCTTCACAGATACATTATATCAATGAGGGCAAGGTGCATTGCTGTAATTGCCGCAGCAGGTGGACATACACAGTATTGAAACGAAATCAACTTTGACGTGATTTGATCTTGCAGTTTTTGTTTTAAGGGTGTCCATGTTAACCCTCTCTGTTAAGTTTGTTCCCGTGATCAAATTTCAATGAAGTTTTGTTTTACATATTAGGAATGAATTGTATTAAACTTATATTTGGTTATGGCGATATGGCTGATTATAGCACTTGTCCGAGATATTATGCCAAAACACATACTGAATAAATTTGGTGAAGATTAGATAAAGGCTTTAAAAGTTATTGATCGGACAAGACAAATTTGAGGTAATTCTATAATTAAAGGGCAATAACTCTCCAGTGAACAAAGCGATATGGCTGGTAATCAAATTTGTCCGAGATATTTTGCCAAAACACATTCTGACTGAATTTGATGGTGACTGGGCAAAGGCTTCTAAAGTTTAGTTTAAACTTATTTATTTTACATCGATTGCGAAACAAGCCTTTGGCTTAGATTAATCACTCTCGATGTCTGCTTCCTGGAGACTTAACCAGTACTCGCGCGGTTTGTGTAGAAAAATCCCAAAGTCAGGACCCGCTCATCACGGGACTCGAACCAGGGACCTTTGATACGAGAGGCCAACGCTCTACCTCTGCACCACTGGCTTCTAAAGTTATTGAGCGGACAAGACCAATTTTAGGTAATTTCTGTCATTAAAGGGTGATAACTTTAGAGTGACTAGAGCAATATGGCTGGTTATAAAACTGGTCCGAGATACTATGCCCACACACGTTCTGACTAAATTTGGTGATGATTGGATAAAGGCTTCAAAAGTTATTGAGCAGACAATACCTATTTGAGGTAATCTGTATAATTAAAGGGCAATTATTCTTGATTGACTAAGGCTTCAAAAGTTATTGGGCTGACAAGACCAATTTTAGGTAATTTCTATAATTAAAGAGCCATAACTCTCGATTGACAAGAGCGATTTGGCTAGTTATCGAACTTGTCCAAGATATTATGGTGATGATTGGACAAAGGCTTCTTAAGTTATTGGGCTGACAACATACTGGATGCTGCCTGTATGCCGCCTGTATGCCGCAGGTAGAACTATAATACGTGAAAAAACGGGCGTATAATAAAAATGAATAACAGAAAGTAAAACATTGATAACACAAACATTCAATGGAATAGTATCATAATAAAATATTGATACCATCAATTTTCAATGGAAGAGTAACAAAATATTAGAATATTGATACCAAACTATTCAATGGAATAGTAACAAAATATTAGAATATTGATACCAAAACTATTCAACAGAAGAGTAAAACGTTTATAACCAACATCTTTCATACCCTGAAACTGTGCTTGATTTACATCGCAATAACAATCTGTTACTGACTGCTCTTCTGTTATAAATATGTTAGAAATCTTTAACAATTTCCCACATAACAAAAATGCAGCAGACAACTTTTGGAAAAAATATCCCCAAAATATGGAAAATTTCATATATGAAAGCATTATTATTGAATGCAGTTGAAAAAGTTGTTGCAATAGAAGAAAATGCTTATAATGAGCAATTTCTCCTTTTGCCATAATGATTTCAAATATCTTTTTCATAGGTGTCAAAGTGCATCTACATGTGGCAAAATTCTACTACTAATTCTTTTATTATAGGACAGTTATTTTTCAAAGAATCTTCAAACTCTCAAAAGCAATGTTCAGAGTTACCTCTCCAGTGTAACATAGAGAGATGTTGCTAGATAGAGGTTAATTAACCCCCTTTCCCACATACATTAAAACTGTAGCAGACGACTTTGAAAAAATCTACGGACAAATCTACAAAAACTTGATTAATCAATAGAGTTGAAATCATTGTGGCTAAGGGAGAAATTGCTCATTTTTCCACAATGTTTTCAAAAGTTGTCTGCGATAGATGAATCATAATGCGTCGGCAATTGGCGCAGGGTTAATATATTCCTCGATAAAAACACCTTTTGCCACCTCTGAAAAAGACCAGTGATGGAAAATTTCTATGAAAAAAAGAAATTGTTCATAACTAACAATTTCTCCTTTTCCAATACTGTTTTCCCACTCCATTCCAAATTCTTTGTTCAGAATTTTCATTTACTTTTTAGAGATGCGGAAGTATTTCAACTATTTTTTCTAAAGAGATGGCGTTATGATAGGTTACACTTTATCAGGTAAAACATTATTAACATTTGAAAACATCTTGGCAAAAAAATATGCAAAATATCTATGTATAGATAAAAGAAAGATAATAATGTAAGGTTGAAAACATTTCCACAATGTTATCAAAAGTGGTCCCTTAACCCTTTCCCTCATATAGACGCTTTCTGACGCCTCTGCAGCAGACAGCTTTTTGAAAACATAGTGACAAAAGGAGAAATTGCACAAAACGTGCAATTTCTCCTTTTGCCACAATGTTTTCCACTTTTTGTCATAGGTTATCCATTCATAGACTTTCTATGTTTTGACAAAATATGTTCAAAGTCGTCTGCTGCAGAATTGTCGTATGAGGGAAAGGGTTAACAATGCATCAACATGTGCCTGTATGTATAAAAGGGTCCAGATTTTGATCGAGTTATTATAAATTATTTTGTTGAGGTAAAAAAAACTCTATTTTTTCTTTCTTACCTAGCAGTAAAGCTTCCAGGGCCAACACTACTCAGTGAAGGGTAATGAGACATGTTCTGGGACTGACCAATGGTCTCTCTAAGTGACCGTAACATCTCTCTGTAGAAGCCCTGTAGGGTGAGACAGGCTTTTAATCGACCATAGAGGCTGTCATCCTGTAGGCCCAAATCGTGACCTTCCTTCGGCTTACTTCTACCTGTGGTGTTGGACTGAGACAGAAAAAATAATCATTTATATAAAGATAAATTAACCTTTTTCTCACATATAGTCGCTTTCTGACACCTCTGCAGCTGACCAGTTTCGAAAACATTGTGACTAAATTTAAAAAAAAAAAACTTACTTACATTTATTGAGATTTCCAATGTCTTTGCCTAGATGCATTCAAAGTTGTGTGCTGTAGATTTATTGTATGTGGGAAAGGGTTAAATCAGTCCTCGATCTAGATATAGATCACAACTTTTATCAATTCAAAGCAGATGGGATAAGGGTCAGTTTTCATATGGCAATGCTCTGATCTCATTCTAATCAGATCTTATACATTGCTACTGTACAACAACCCGGAACTACTCTGCCAAAATTCTAGGTCTGATTTGAACTCTTTTCCATATTAAGACTCTTTCTGACGCCTCTGCACCAGATGACATTTGACTGTTTTCAGCCTTAATAAGAAATGTTCAGTCATTAATAGAGAGTTCTATAATGTTTTCAAAGTTGTCTGCTATGATTTGTTGTAGATATTATGAATAATATACAAATTCATACATATATTCAGTTCTCTACCTGATATAGATCATTTACCAAATTTAAACATCCAATTTACCATAATTGAATACTTAAAGCAGAAGACTCCCAAATTATATATCAAGTAAACGTTTCAATCATGCACTTTAAGCTGAACACTTTCACTGCAGCAGTCCACTTTTCAAAACATTGATGCAAAAGTAGGAATAACCTTGATCTCACCTTCAGTTTGGACTCCACCTGGCTTTTTAGGAGCTTCATTTTCGGGTCTACATCTTGTGTGGAGGTATCCCTATGCTGTATTTCACCCTGTATCCGATCCCAGAGCTTGTCATCGTCTTCCATGGTGAGCGTGCAGTTCTTGATGTACTCCTTACAGGCCATCACCAACTGGTTGGTAACCTAGAATCGGGTAGAAAAATGTTAACCCTTTCCCACATGCAGCATGCATAATGGTGAATTCTGTTTGGTCTCATTCAGTTATTGTCAGATAAGACTTCTTCATAAAATAAGCATCGATTGATTGGGGTTTAATACCTTTTCAAAAAAAAATCAGTCATATCACGGCAGCCAGTTCACCTACTCATATGATTCTTGGCTTTCTCACACCAGTACTTCATACAATATTCCTTCCAAGCAACTGGCTGCTTTTCCACAGACTGATAGCCCGTTGGTGAAAGACGAATGATGCTTGCATTGTGGGCAAAAGTAAAAAGATTGAAAAAAGTTACAAACCTTTGTGAACATGAGACCAAGAAATCCTGTTCTAGCGTAGTATCTAGAGATAGAGTCCATCTGTTTGACACTGTTTGCTAGACCAGGCAGAGCTGTATTGATGATGTTAGAGGGTGTGGAGTCCATGCTGTACAACTGGTCGAAATGCCTCTTCAGAGATTCAAGAAATTTCACTTTATCTTTTGTGTCATTCATGCCATCAGTGATACTGCAACAATTTGAAAAAATTATTGTTTGTTAACCCTTTCCCTCATACGACAATTCTGCAGCAGACAACTATGAACATATTTTGTCAAAAAGTAGAAAATCTTGAATGGATAATTGAATGGATAACAAAAAGTGGAAAATATTGTGGCAAAAGGAGAAATTGCTCATTTTGAGCAATTTCTTCTTTTGCCACTATGTTTCCAGAAAGCCGTCTGCTGCAGAGGCATCAGAAATAGTCTGTATAAGGGAAAGAGTTAAAGTTAAGTTCAGTCTGCACCTCAGCACAGTCTTATCAGAATCTACATGATCAGCATCTTGACAGACAAGCATACAGGAAATCTTTACAGAACCGTTAAACAAAATTTTTCAATTATTTTAAAACCTATGAAGTTCAGTTTTAAATAATAAATTAGCCAATATCAGTTGCGCAGTAGTAGCTCAGACTGTAACAATGAGAGCAATCAACCCCCAAGTCATGAGTTTGAACCCTGGCTTGGCCATACGTTCTTTACAATGAAAGTCAAAAGAATTCATTGTCACAAGTTTTATTTTGTCTTCTATCAATGGGCTTAAAACAGTCTTTGTTAGAAGGCAGTCTGTTACCTGGGTAGAACATTGTGTGGAGTACAGGTACCAGGAAGCCAGGAAACATATCGAGTGCTTGGCATGAAACGGTTGTAACTAAAATTTGTATTTTTTTTACCAAGGTTAATCACATCGCCATAAAGTCTTTATAAGCTTTAAACCATTTTTCTTGGTAAAAATGGAAATTTAGGTGCCATTGCTCGTTCTGAGTTATGGCAACTAAATTTGCATTGTTTACAAAGGGGTCAAAATTGCCCCTATACCAGGGTTTTCAAAACATGTTTTTAGTTACAGCCGTTTCACGCCAAGCCTCGATATGTGATGTGAACTGGAAGCTGTGCTATAACTGAAATACAATCAATCAACCAACAATTTCAGGTATATGGTATCATACTTACGCAGCGTCAATATTTTTCCACTTTTTAAGTAGTCTAGACTTAGCAGTTATAAGGACCCCAATGACTGCTTTACATTCCTTTCCTTTAAGCTGCTCTGTAATATTAGTCAACAGTCTTTGACGCCTTCTCCATCTCTCTAGCTCAGACAGTGGGCCGGCATTTGGGTCCATAAATCTGGTAATGATAGAATTGACAATATTGACTGACGTTTGAATACATCTTTATACTAGGAGAACAAAATCAGCCATTCCTCTGATTTTAACCAATTATAGTTCTTCTGTTGCTGACAAGTCATAAACCATTTCCCGCTTACTGATGTATTTTAATTCAAGCAAACATCTCAAAATAAAAGGAGAAATTGATCATATCATTTTTAAATCCTTTAAAAAAAAACACATTCATTTGTACAGATTTTCTTAATATTTCCATAGACATTTTTCAAAGACATATGCTGCAGATTTATTATATATGTGAAAGGCCTAAACCGTTAAAAAAGAATGGTGTCTGAAGAGAAGAAATTTCTCCTTTTTGAACATGTATTTCTCCATTCATTGTCGAGATTGTATTATCTTCAAATGTTCCAACATACTACAAATCTGCAGCAGACAACTTTGAATATATTTAACTACAAATATTGGAAATCTCTTTAACCCTTTCCCTCATAGGACAATTCTGTAGCAGACAACTTTCAACATATTTTGTCAAAAAATTGAAAATCTCTTTGATTGAATGGATAACCTATGACTAAAAGTGGAAAACATTGTGGCAAAAGGAGAAATTGATCATCTTAAGCAATTTCTTCTTTTGTCACAACGTTTTCAAAAAGCTGCCTGTTGCAGAGGCCTCAGAAAATGTCTATATGAGGGAAAGGGTTAAATGAAAATATAAGGTATTGAAAAGAGATGAATTCAAAGTCATTTACATAATGAACGGGGTTTAACGTTATAATAGAACAAATATCTAACACACAATAAATCACATGAATAATGAATTGACTCAACAATATTTACAGTAATGAGTACTTTTATAGTAAATATTTGAGATTGGCTTTGTCCAACTCACAATACCTTTAAAAACAAATTGATTTTTCCTGCCATTTCAGATTTGCCTTTCATTCTCCAGAAGCTTTCAAAGTTGTCTGCTTCAGATTTTTTCTATGTGGGAAAGGGTTTAGATTACAGGTAGAGTTTCAATGTAACAGAAAGTACATTTTACATGCTAAATTAATTAATATTTTACCACAAAAATCAAATCTGATCTAGACGACTTTAAAAACAACTAGGCAAAATGGCAAAAATCTAAAAGGTTAATTTATATATTGAATAGAGTTGAAATAATGTTGGCAAAAGCAGAAATGGCTTATTATGAGTAATTTCATCACTTAGCCACAATGTTTTCAAAACCATTCTGCTACAGAGGCATCAGAATAAGTCTTTCTGTGGGAAAGGTTTAAATCAATATTAACTCTAACTTTTGTAAAATGAATCCTTTTTTATAACAGAACACGATCACTGATACAGACACATTTTGAATTAAGTATATTAATTATTTAATTAATATAGAAAAAGAGAAATCGCTCAATATGTGCCATTTCTGCGCAGCGACTATGTATTCCAAGTATTTATCAGAATTATACTTCCAGTCATTCTAACCTTTTCCCACATACAATAATTCTGGAGCAGACAAGGATGAAAGCATATTGGGAAAAACATAAAAAATCTCATTAAGTAAGTATGTAAGTAAGGTAAGTAAGTATTGAAAGTTTAATTATTGAATAGAACTGAAATTGTTGTGGCAAAAGGAGAAATTGATCATCATTACATTTACTACAATGATTTCAAAAGTTGTTTGCTGCTAATGTGCCAGAATGAGTCTGAAAGTGGTAGAGGGTTAAATCTTTATCAAGTCAGAGTCGACTGACAACACTGGTTACATGTAGGCAGGTTTGTTTTCATTTTCATACAAAATATCAAACATTCATTACTAAGAAATTTAGATTTATAATTTCCTTTTTTATTTTTGACATTCTGTAAAGTTATGAGTTTTAACCCTTTTCCTCATACGACAATTCTGCAGCAGACGACTTTGAACGTATTTTGTCAAAACATAGAAAATCTCCATAGTTGAATAGATAACCTGCATGACAAAAAGTGGAAAACATTGTGGCAAAAGGAGAAATTGCACGTTTTGTGCAATTTCTTCTTTTGTCGCTATGTTTTCAAAAAGCCGTCTGCTGCAGAGGCGTCAGAAAGCGTCTATATGAGGGAATGGGTTAACTATGTCTTGTTATGATATGTAACAACTTTCTCATGAAGTCCTTGGTTTGTTAAGTGTCACAAAGCAAGATTAGAAAGTGTTATCAACAAATACCCTCCCTTTTGAAGCCTTTGCAGCAGAAAATATTTGGAAACATGAGACCAGCAAAAATTGCTGAAATCAAGCAGTTACTTTCCCCTGTAATGTTTTCAACATTGACTGTAACAATTAACCCCTTTCCCTCATATGACAATTCTGCCAGCAGACGACTTTAAACATATTTTGACAAAAAATGGAAAATCTCTATAATTAAATGGATAACCTATGACTAAAAGTGGAAAACATTTATATGAGGGAAAGGGTTAACATATCATATCAGGTCATTAGTTAGAGTTAATTAACATCATGCTCCTAATTATCAGTTAAAGACAAGCATAAATCCAAATACAATGACAGCAAGATACATTTCTAACACTTAATTAATTACAAAACATGCATTTAATTACAGATAACATTCACATGCCATAATTTTATGAATCTTAAAAAAAATGATATTAGTTACTGACACTTAACCCTTTCCCTCATACGACAATTCTGCAGCAGACGACTTTGAACGTATTTTGTCAAAACATAGAAAATCTCCATAATTGAATGGATAACCTATGACAAAAAGTGGAAAACATTGTGGCAAAAGGAGAAATTGCTCGTTTTGTGCAATTTCTTCTTTTGTCACTATGTTTTCAAAAAGCTGTCTGCTTCAGAGGCATCAGAAAGCGTCAATATGAGGGAAAGGGTTAACTTAGTTACATTTAACGACCAAAATAACAAAGTTATCATAAAGACTGATCTTATACATACAATTTAAATCAATACCTAGATTGAACTACTGTTCATCAGATTTTAAGAATCAGAAAAAAAGCTTCCAAAAAAAAGAGGCCGATTTTGATCTTGTGATTTTATATCAATACCAGAACTGTATATTAGATTTAAGCAATGAAACTTTCGAAACCGAAAATGTTCATTTGTGAAGGAAAATTTACTAAATTCCATGATGTGCCATTGGATAAAAATTTGTAATAGTTATCCAAAAAGACTCTCAAGTCAAACAAATTCATTAATTCAATACATAACACAAAATACCTTTTCACTTTAAATTTGACCAGATGGTCTATGATAAGATTTCATAAAAACCAATATTGTAAGATCAGACAATTTTGTTGGAATAGTAAAATTTATTGATATTTTTTGTTCAAAGAATTATACCATTAAGAGTTAAACATACAAAGTATATATGATTATAAGCAGCTTCCCAACAGCAATACATACATTCAAACTATAAATCAATGTTACAAATTCATACTCCTGTTAATATCATTTCATTCACATACAAAACTACTATGTTCACCTTGATCTCTCTGGAAAAAGAAGATCCAGTTTCCTATAGAAATAACAAAAAGCATTATGAATTCATGTTTTAACTTACATAATGTCCAAATATATCATCAATAAGAGCATACCTCTCAAATTATTTTTTAGCAAGAGGGCCGACATGGTCCTAAATCATTCACATGAGCCATGGTTTAGTAGCAAATTTGTAACTGCAAATATTGGGGAAAATTTGATTAAGATGGCAATGTGAAACTGCAGGGAGTGGACATTGTAAATAAAATACAGGGCCCGCGCTGTCGTTCGCCACTTTCGCAAAATGTGAAAATTATTTTAAACTTGCAATTTTGTTCATGATTTGCAAAAATAAGTGGCAAAAGCTTTTTCTCATCAAAATTTACCTGTTTTGGATATCAATTTACAACATACAGTGACTGTTTCAATTAATCTAAGATAACACACTACCATTTGATACAATGACGGGAACCAGTGACCACTTTGCAACTTTTTTACGACACCTGTTTTTTTCATTTTGACAGTTTGTGTATTTCACACTTGTTTTATTGTTGTGAAGTGTTAATTCAGCATTTTAATCTAACTGACCAACAACTCTAAGGATATTGATACATTGAAGGCCGTATATATACGATAATTAACAAATATAGATCCATTAAATATATCGGCACACTTTTTGAAATGGGTTTAGACGATCGACACAGGCATTTTAAGATTGAATGACGATATAAGTGTGTCATTATTTATTTGGAAAAGTCTGTTTAATTATTGGTGCGTACAAACAATTAGTGGACCCAATGAGATTGCATATAAATATTTGTTGGGAATTTAAAGGAAAGTGGCGAAAATAAATGGCTCCTAAAAAGTAAAACTGGCAAATTAAGCAAAAGTGGTAACGAAAGAAAAATCCAACCCAGAGCAGACCCTGAAATACCTTATCAGTATAAAACTTTTGTGATAAGGCATTGAATCTTGTAACAATTTGAAAAATGACCACTAAAGGAACATTTCTGTAAAGTTTGGTGGACCAGAATGATGTTTAGGAGGATATTTCTTTTGAAGCTTTTCTGATCTGTCAGGTTGCTTCGACTTTCAACCAATCAATATTGCTTGAATAAAATGTGTAGAGGGTCACTTAGGGAACATTTTTACCACTTTATCTTGAAATCAGACAAGCACTTTCATTAGAATGGAACTAGATTTCTACCTTTCATCTGATGTATCAGTGAGAACAGCCTCTATAGTATTCATCCATTCATTAACCAGTTCTTCATATTGACTAATCAGCTGTGGATCTAACGCTGCAGCTCTCTGTTGTTTAAAATCATTTAATACTATATGATCAGGTTGCTTCAGCATCTGAAAATAATATATAATAACGTTATATATTTGAAAATGTATACAATGTAATAGAACAAGGAGACTAGTGCTACAAATTCAATACTAGTCACTATTGTGACAAACTTTCATAGCCGTGTCAATTTTCATAGTACTCCACTCTACTGTTACCTTCCTTTGTTCAAGATCCACCATTTGTTCTTTTACTGAATTCATACAAGTATGTTAGTTATTATTTATATTTGTTAATGTTCAATAAAGGTCGGTAATACTCTGGAATCTGTTATGTGGCATATTGGATAAGCAGAATATATATAACAAGAGTTGTCGGAGGACAATATAGCTCGCCTATCAGGGCCATCGTCTATCAGGGCCTAATTCAGAACAGTTATAGCATTAGGTAAAGTCACACAGTATCACCTATTGCAAGATAATACACCTTTTCAATACTTCCATGCAAATGTTAACCAAGTCCATACAGGCCTTTTTAATCTGTAAATTGGTTTATATACGATGTATGCCAATAGTGAACATAATACCAAAGACTTACAGTATCAGTATCAGATAAAACCACACACTATTATTTATTGCAAGATATATCACAAATTTTCAATACTTGCATGCAAATCTTAACCTGGCAACGCTGATACCAACGCCATACAAGGTCCCCTAATGATCCTGAATAAGTTTGTGAAGTTTGAAAGCAACAGCATACACAATGTCTGAGAAAAGGCCTTGCACGCAAAGGTTTGACCAAATTTCTAAGTCCAAAAAGGGGCACAATTCAGTCAAAATCCATTCCAGAGTTATGGGACTTGACATACAAGGTCATCTAATGACCCTGAATAAGTGTGTGAAGTTTGAAAGCAACAGCATACACAGTGTCTGAGAAAAGGCCTTGCACGCAAAGGTTTGACCAAATTTCTAAGTCCAAAAAGGGGCACAATTCAGTCAAAATCCATTCCAGAGTTATGGGACTTGACATACAAGGTCCCCTAATGATCCTGAATAAGTGTGTGAAGTTTCAAAGCAACAGCATACACAGTGTCTGAGAAAAGGCCTTGCACGCAAAGGTTTGACCAAGCTGGCAACGCGGACGCCAACGCCAACGCGGACGCCGGGGTGATAACATAAGCTCCCCTATTTCTTCGAATAGGCGAGCTAATAATGTTTCATTTTAAAGTTTACATCATGTGTTTTTTTCTCAAAACAATGAGTCCTACAATGGCAAAAAAATGGAGTTTGTTCACATCTTAATAAGTCTGGAAAATTTGATGAATCTAGGACTCGAGATGCGCAGCAAAAAGAAACACTGTATATATTTTAACAAGACAAGGGACCAATGTACATACTAGTGAATCTACTACACAAAGGGGACAAACTTCTGCAGCAAAATTAAAGACATTGTGGCAAAAGAATGATCAATGTCTCCTTTTGCCACAATTTATAGAGTTTTGATAGTTTTCGATATTTTTTACTAAATGATTTCAAAGTAGTCTGTAGCAGATTAACTATTTAGAACACATCAAGGTCTAATGCCGGTTTAATCATAATTAAATAATCAACCGACAAGTAATAAAAAATCGATAATCAGTCAAACATGATACCGCTTTTGTTTATGATACTTGAGTGTTGAACCATCCATTCACACCTATATAAACTAATAATGGGGTCGACTATTCTTAGGAAACTGGGGTCAAGATTTCTGGCTACCACTAGATCTACCTGATTGAAACTTAACCCTTTCCCTCATATAGACGCTTTCTGACGCCTCTGCAGCAGACGGCTTTTTGAAAACATAGTGACAAAAGAAGAAATTGCACAAAACGAGCAATTTCTCCTTTTGCCACAATGTTTTCCACTTTTTGTCATAGGTTATCCATTCAATTATAGAGATTTTCTATGTTTTGACAAAATACGTTCAAAGTCGTCTGCTGCAGAATTGTCGTATGAGGGAAAGGGTTAGTGCTATTTTCAATGACTTTTGTAAACATTGGTAAGAATGAATAGTTATGTCAGGGGTTCATTCAACACAACCCCTTGATTAATAGTCTCAGCCGTCTTGATCTGACAGCTCAAAATAACGGTTCTAGCAAATAAAGTATTGTAACGAAACGTTCGGTATACGTTGCATTTGATATGCAAATTTACATCACCGTTTCGAAGTGATGGAGTTTAGGGCTATATATAAAAGACAAGTGGACCCCTTCAGGGTCCAGTATATACTTTTCGTTGAAGGGATCTTCCGTGTCTTTAGCCCAGCACGTTACATTTGGTGGCAGCGGTGGGATGAAGACAACTGCCATACCGGAGTTGCCTTACCCACGGGTTTCCCAGGCCAAGATTCGAGACGAGTCTTCTCGGAGTGGGAAGTAGTGTAACGAAAACGTTTGGTATATGTTGCATTTGATATGCAAATTTACATCACCGTTTCGAAGTGATGGAGTTTAGTGCTATATATAAAAGACAGGTGGACCCCTTCAGGGTCAAGTATACTTTTCGCTGAAGGGATCTTCTGCGTCTTTAGCCCTGCATGTTACAGTATTAGAAATGAAAACAAAATTACCATTTGTTTGGATGACTGCATGGAAGCTGTAGATTCATTGAGAGCTGTTAAAAACTTATCCATATTGTTTACTAATTGAGACTGGCTTTCTTGATTACACTCCCCCCATTCTTTCTGTGCCTTAACAAGAGGTATATAAACATCGGATAACAGCGTGGTTAGTGTCTCGATAGTGTTGTGCTTTAACTCCCCACAGAAGATGTCTCGTTCCATCCGTGTACCGTCTACATCTTTGTCTACCCGGTTTCTTAAGAAATAGAGGATGTTTACTTTCTCCAAGTTTGTGTCCTTCAGGGACGCTAGTGTCCCCGTCACGTGCAATTCTCGGGTTGACAACACACCAGACTCTGGCTTCTCGCAATAGAAAAACAGTCGACATGGTCCACCTGATTTCAAAAACTTGTTAATTTTCGCCAAAGTTGTCTCTTCTATCATAAAATCCTCGAGTAAAGTCGGATTGTCATATCCACCGATTTTAAAAGTTTCCTGGATTTTACTCGCAATCCACCAATGCCGTTCATCCATGTTGAAAGTCCCGAAATTAACAGACTAATCAATCAACAAGTTTTTTATTTCTACTTTCTAAAACTAAAAAATCATTGTTTATAACATGTTTGCTAATCGCGTCTGCAAGTGAGCCGCCATTATTGTTGTTGGTAACCAAGTTACCCGGATCGAGCACCTGTTTAAAGCGGTGCAAGGTAATAGATCAACAATAATGAGAAATAGAATGCTAAATCCTATCCTCTGTTGCGACTAAAGCATACCACAAAAAAAGTGAGAAATCAAAGAAGAAGAAATGTATCAAATATAGTAAATAATTAGGTAGTGGGTTAATGGGTAGAGCCTATGCCGTGTTGAAGCCAAAACAAAATAATAAGCAATTTCAATCCCTAAAAAGAAAGCTGACCTTAACCAGAGACGTAGATCTACGTCCCTGCCTTAATTGTTTAGATTAAACACTGTTTTAATATATTTATAGGTGCTACCTATTTACGAAAAAAACGTTAAATTATTGTAAATATTAATTAAAGAGCATTCTTTGGCCATAATAATTGATTTTAAAATTTAAAATAGGGAAATTGAACAGTTAGTACTATCAGGGACATTATATACACGATTCCTAGTACAACCAAAATGTTAACATGAAGAGTTGTTGAGGGGAAGGCCATCCTGGAAAAGAACGGACAACACGATTGACGAGGGAACTATATTATTGGCCAGGTATATCTTCCGATGTAAATGAGTGGATACATAGATGCGACAGATGTTTGTGACAAAAGACAAACAGTTTCTGAAGATAAAATAAACCTGTACACAGAGCACGTGCGACCAGTGTAGACGAAGATCAATGTGAGAATCCGCATTTATCTGTATCTGGATCTACACTGGTCGATCGATAGTCACAGACGGTTCTACGAGACGTTTTAACCGTTTCCCTCATGTAGATGCAGTTTGGAGTATTTGAACCAGTCGAATTTTGGAAACATTGTGGCAAATGTAAAAATTGTTCAAAACGAGCAATGTGTCCTTTTTTACTTGATTATTTACATGGGTATTATGGTTGGGAAGGGCTTTCTACAGTTTCAATGCAATGCATCAAGTAGTTACTATGATATGGTCTCTTAATGTAGTTGCATTCAAAACTTTAACCAGAATTTTGAAGTCCAAAAAGGGTCATAACTTGCATAAAATGCAGGATAGAGTTACTTAACTTGAAAATCAACATAGGTGTGATAGTTGAGAAGGGTTGTATACAGTTTCAAAGCAATGCATCAAGTAAATATTAGGATATCGACTCTTAATGTACATGCATGCAAAACTTTAACCAAATTGCAACATAGTTGTGATATTTGGGAAGGGTTGTATAAAGTTGCAATGCATTGCATCAAGTAGTTACTAACAGATGGTCTTTTAATGTAGTTGCACGCAAAACTTTAAACAACATTTTTAAGTATAAAAAGGGCCATAACTTGCATAAAATGCAAAATAGAGTTATATAACTTGATAATTTACACATGTTTGATAGTTGGGTAGGGTTGTAAAAAGTTTCAATGCGATGCATCAAGCAAATACTGAGATATGGACTCTTAATTTAGTTGCACGCAAAACTTTAACCAGAATTTCTAAGTAAAAAAGGGCCATAACTGCCATAAAATGCAGGATAGAGTTATCTAACTTGATAATCTACATAGGTGTGATAGTTGGGTAGGGTTGTAGAAAGTGTCAACGTATTACATGTAGTATTTAAGTACTTGCATGCAAAACCTTCACCAAGGTGTGACGTGGACGCCGACGGAGTCGCCGACGCCGACGCCAGGGTGAGTAATATAGCTCTCATATTCTTCGAATAGTCAAGGAGCTAAAAAGTAGAAAACATTGTGACGTCAAAATGCGTTTACATGTGCTGAAAGGATATATGCATTTTATAAGATCCTCCGCGACTGGGGATCGAACACAGGACGCTCGGTCCCGAATCCACGGCGTTAAGTTAACCACATTGCCACGAAGGATTCCCGTATTAGAAAAGTATCATTTGAGACGAACATTGTAATACAACCCTATTAAAATAAGATCTAAACTCCGCTGCAGTAGCAAACGCTGATGTAGACCTGATGACTTCCAGGTCATCACAGATTGACCTTTGCATCAGTCAACCAAATTGTCGCCCATAAAGACGTAAGGTAACAACATGGGAGATAACCCAAATACATACATCAGATAGAAAAGCGGTGATTACCGAGAGTTTGTTGTATCGTGCGATTTCATTGGCCGGATAAAATGAGAAGCCGCTCATCAATCTTTAAACATGTAGGGTCAATTTAAAAGATCCCCATATACGCACATACATCTGATTTTAACGAGATTGATAGGGATTAGGTATTATAGATTAATGGAGATGAGAAAAGCAACCCAAACATATGTATCCGCCCATGTCTTGTGGTAAGGCTGGCGGTTGAAACTGGGCGTCCGAGGTTCCACCTCTAGTATCAGTCGTCATGACGGACTGTTCTGGGACAATGCGCATTTCTAAGCCTATTACTGGTAAGTTACTAAGGAAGCGTATTAAAATGTACGGACACCGTGATACATATGACTTACTCGATGTAAATCCACATCAAGTTCAATTATCGCAACACTTAACTGTATACGTTAGCTATTCGAGGTTGATTTATTTTTTGGTTGAAAACTTGTTTAATCACTAAAAAGTTATCAACTTACCATATGTATGAAAGTTGCATTTGCTAATAACGCATACAGGCCAGAATAAAAACAATTTGTTAACAACTCACCATTTAGATGAGGTATACTATTCTAGAATGACGTGTGTTAATAACGGCCGCATAGTCTTAACAGAACTTGCCATGTAGGACAAATATGACATAAGCTATGTGCAACTCTTAATCAAATATATCATTCGACTATGACATGTTAACCACTTGTCCTACTAGTTAAAGTTTACAACTTACCATTAGGTGAGGCATGCTATTCTCGAGGAAGACTAGAATGAACTACGTATTTAAAGGCGACAACTTATCACATAATGTAACGTTAACAACTAACCATAAACATGTATGTGAGTTATGATATTCGATGAAGTCTAGAATTAACCACATCTTTTAAGGCGACAACTTATCAACCAAGCTTACGTTAAAACTACACTTTATATGTCATCAATCTGTCACATAAGCTATGTGCAACTTTTAATAAAATATATCATTCGACTATGTCATGTTAACCACTTGTTCTACTGGTAGTCAGGGGTGTTAGGGCATTAAAGGGGCTGTTTGGTTCAGATTCTTCCAAAAACACAAACTTTGGCCCTGAGCTCGCCCATGCCATACCTTTTACATTTTTGAAGGCCGCCAAGACGGGCGCCCCATGGGGTCACCATATTGGCAAAATCCAAAATGGCCGCCATTTGGGTTAGATGTCAATCGCAGGTAAAAAACTAAAAGGGTTAGAATCATGAATGATACCTCATTTTAGGGGTTTTCGGGGTCGGGGAATCCGATTCAGATGTTATTTTAATGATCTGAGGTCAAGTTTACCCTTGATCGACATGATAAAGGTCATTTTGGGGGTCAACCGGTGTTTTTGGTATCTCATCGCCAGTCCCATAATCCGTTCCCATTATTAGCTATATGTCACAGTTTTCAAAGGGAAATAAAGGCATGACAAATATTTACATATCTCACAAATTGAAGGGAGCTGATGAGCTTGCCAGTAAATATAGCTCACACAATGGTCAAGAGGACGCACTTATATTCATGCGGGCTGCTGTGATGATGCACAAGTTTTGTCTTCAGAGTCAATAGCCTTTCGACGGTTCCTTCTCCCTAGCTGCTTCATGGTGTCAGGAAATGAGGAGTTTCCTCAACGTAGTGCTCCGGTGTTCATCATCATGGACGTTAGAAGATCGGTGGAGACGCCAATCTGGATGCGAGGGAGAAAATCGCATGTAAGATCTCACAACTGCTTATCTACAATACTAGTAAGGGTACGCACCATGCCTTCAAGACAGCTGCAGTACGCCACAACAAGGAGTGAGAAACTCCCTTCCTACTCACGATGGAGTGGTGCTACCAACCAACAGCCATCTCAAGGTCTTCACCACCCATGATGTGGATAATATAGAAAGCAAGGCTTAGGGCAACTTCTCATTTGATGAGTTCCACGGATATGCCCTGAGCGTAAGCAACCATCTCTCTCACGGGAATCCTGTAGTGAAGCGGTCTCCTATCAAGCTTGACACCTCCGACACATCAATTCCAAAGCTACCAGATGCTTACATTATCAAGCCCCCAGTCAAACTCACTCAAACAGATGTCTTTGCACCCAGAATGTGGCACACGTAACCAGGGTGCTGAAGCAAGACACGCTGGCAGAGGATGGCGTAAAGTCCTGGTCGGGATACAACCCCATGCTAGCAAGCGACGAGCCGGTGACGTCCCCTGCCGAGATCGGGGTCTACCCCCTATTCTCATACAAGGCTGCATCTTCAACGAAGCTGACGATGCAGGCGACTGAGTTCCTCAACCAGAACAGATCAGCGTTCTTGGTGCAGATCAACCACTGTATGCTCTCATCAAACTCATCAAATGACAATATCCTGAAACTTTGGGAGAAGACAAGCTGGTAGCTCTGATGGGTGGGCTGCATACTGAAGACAAGATTCATCTTATGATAGGGAAGCTGCTGCTCGACTCTGGGTGGGACACCTTGCTTTCTCAGGCTGAGGTCCTGATATCTGGTCGCGCACAGTCTGCACTCAATAAGCATCACATCAATCGCACAAGGTACGCCCATCAAGTCTCCCTCATGTCCCTTTACCTGCTCAAGCAGACCGCATACTCAGAGTATTGTCAGAATCTATCCCAGTTTAAGTTCTGGTCAGCCATAATCGAGCTGGAGCTGCTGATGTCTCGTGTTGTGCGGTCAGTGCGGGAGGGTGACTATATGTGCAAGCATGTGATAACCTCTGCGGCTGGTTTCACGCCATGAACCACACAAACTATGCGCGTTGGCTGCCGATACATGTACGCGACATGGTGGAGCTAGCCGAGAAACAACCCCAAGTACATGCTGAATTCCTGAAGGGCAATTTTGTTGTTAAGAAATCAACTAGAAAGTTCAGACTCATGGCCAAGGACCAAGCCCATGAACAGTCCAACAAAAGCCTCCAGACACATGGTGGAGCTGTTGGACTTTATGAGAAGCCCTAAGCCCTTACAATGTTCATGCTGGCCGTACCTGACTGCATTCGGGTAATTGAGGAGTTTGAGACCGTCAATGACCCATCCACCGATAATCATGAGGATTGACACAGCTTGCAATTAAAATTTCAAAAGGATGTACTATCTTTAATCAAGGTGGTAGAGCAGCTGGATAATCCTTTCCTTGCTACTAGTCAGGAGCTCATAGTACTCGATACAAAGAATGTCATGGAACGTGCCGTTGCTACTTCTCTATTTCAAACCCGTGAAGCTGGTCAAACCCTGCATGGAGCATATGCCATGGGACGATTGGAAAAGGCTTCAATACCGGAATCTTTCTATGTCCAACTATTAGCTAGCTGGATATTTATATATAGCTATAGATTCTCGCTTTGCCTCTTTGTTGAATAACCAATTGATAGCGGTGTGGTTATCTGTATATATCAGCATATTCGAGCTTTGACTCTTTGTTGAATAACCAATTGCTAGCTGTGTGGGTATTCGCATATAGCAGTAGATACGCGCTTTGACTCGTTGTCGAATACCCAATCGATGGCTGTGAGGTTATTCGTATATAGCAGTAGATTCGCGCGTTTGACTCTTTGTTGAATACCCAATTTATAACTGTGTGGTTATTCGTATATTGCAGTAGATTGGCGCTTTGACTCTTTGTTGAATAACCCATTGATAGCTGTCTGGTTATTCGTATATAGCAGTAGATTCGCGCTTTGACTCCTTGTTGAATAGCTGTCTGGGTATTGGCCCGTTGTAGGTAGTTCGCTCTATTGCTTATTATTATATGTCCAACTACTAGCTGGCTGGATATTCATACATAGCAATAGATTCGCGCTTTGACTCTTTGTCGAATGACCAATTGCTAGATGTGTGGGTATTCGCATATAGCAGTAGAGTCTCGCTTTGCCTCTTTGTTGAATAACCAATTGATAGCAGTGTGGTTATTTGTATATATCAGTAGATTCGAGCTTTGAATCTTTGTTGAATAAACAATTGCTAGCTGTGTGGGTATTCGCATATAGCAGTAGATACGCGCTTTGACTCGTTGTCGAATACCCAATCGATGGCTGTGTGATTATTCGTATATAGCAGTAGATTGGCGCTTTGACTCTTTGTTGAATAACCCATTGATAGCTGTGTGGTTATTCGTATATAGCAGTAGATTCGCGCTTTGACTCTCTGTTGAATAACCAATTGCTATCTGTGTGGGTTTTTGCACATAGCAGTAGATTCGCGCTTTGATTCTGTGTTCAATACCCAATTGATAGCTTGCTGGGTATTCACATAAAGCAGTAGATTCAAGCTTTGACTCTTTGTTGAATAACCAATTAATAGCTGTGTGGTTATTCGTATATTGCAATAGATTCGCCCTTTGACTCTTTGTTGAATGACCAATTGATAGCTGTGTGGGTATTCGTATAGCAGTAGATTCACGCTTTGACTCTTTGTTGAATACCCAATTGATAGCTGTGTGGTTATTACCCCGTGGCAGGTTGTTCGCTCTTTTGCTAGATGTTCAATGTCCAACTACTAGCTGGCTAGATAATCGTATATAGCAGTAGATTCGCGCTTTGACTCTTTGTTGAATAAACAATTGATAGCTGTGTGGGTATTGGCACGTGGCAGGTAGTTCGCTCTATTGCTTAATGTTCGATGTTCAACTACTAGCTGCTGGATATTCA
Organism: Serripes groenlandicus; assembly: GCA_031761405.1. Classification (NCBI taxonomy): domain Eukaryota; kingdom Metazoa; phylum Mollusca; class Bivalvia; order Cardiida; family Cardiidae; genus Serripes; species Serripes groenlandicus. Next base: position 64,742,833 of record JASEVX010000005.1, on the reverse strand, counting down.
TATATAGCAATATATTTGATTCTGTGTTAAGACCCAATTGATAGCTGGCTGGGTATTCACATAAAGCAGTAGATTCAAGCTTTGACTCTTTGTTGAATAACCAATTGATAGCTGTGTGGTTATTTGTATATAGCAGTGGATTCGATCTTTGCCTCTTTGTTGAATAACCAATTGATAGCTGTGTGTTTATTCGTATATAGCAGTAGATTCGCGCGTTGACTCTTTGTTGAATAACCAATTGCTAACTGTGTGGGTATTCGCCCATGGCTACATATTCGATAATATGGCGGACATCCATCTACTAGCTGACTGTTTATTCGTACTGTGGCAGTAAATTGAATAACCAACTACCAATAACCAACTGACTATACGCCAAAGTTGGTTTTCCTGGTAAGATTTGGTTTAGATAAGAGGTAGTTCAGATATTTGTCATACAGACGGAAAATTTGATTTTTCCTGGTATGAATCTGTTTTGAATTAGTGGAAGTACGGGCTGTTATTTATCATATTCACAATCGTTAGATTTCCTTGTTAGACTTAAGCTTGGATTTCCTGGAACTACATGCACATCTTTATCATAAATACACCAAAGTTAGATTACTTGGAACGCAATTCATTTGTTAACCAGTTCGCCATTTATGATAGGTCACGATATAAATAGACTTGAGCACTGTCATTTTAATAGAACACATTAATTAGAGCCGTCCCGTGAGAAAACCAACATTGTGGACTCTGCGTAAAGTATCGACCAGACCAGCCTAAGAATGATCTATACCTCTAACCCCTAAGACGGAATGCGTCGGAACGGATCAGTATGCGCGAACTGCGCAGGATGATCTGGTTAGATACATTGTGCAGAGGCCATAATGTTGTTTTTCTCGCGGGACGGGTCATTAATTTAGTCTATTCTATAAAAAAAGGATAATCCTAGTTTATTGCGACCAATTATATATTAATGCTACCAATCCTATATTAATGCAACCAATTATATATTTAATACGACCAATCCTAATGCGACCAATACTATATCAATGCGACCAAGCCTATATTAATTCGATAAATCCTATATTAATGCAACCACTAATATATTAATGCAACCAATTATATATTAATGCAACCAATTATATATTAATGCAACCAATTATATATTAATGCGACCAATCCTATATTAATACAACCAATTATATATTAATGCAACCAATCCTATATTAATGCGACCAAGTATATATTAATGCGACCAATCCTATATTAATGCAACCAATTATATATTAATGCGACCAATACTATATCAATGCGACCAATCCTATATGAATTCGATAAATCCTATATTAATGAAACCAATACTATATTAATGCAACCAATTATATATTAATGCGACCAATTATATAGTAATGCGACCAATTATATATTAATGCAACCAATTATATATTAATGTGACCAATTATATATTAATGCGACCAATCCTATATTAATGCAACCAAATTTATATTAATGCGACCAATTATATATTAATGCGACCAATCCTATATTAATACGACCAATCCCATATTAATGCGACCAATCCTATATCAATGCGACCAATCCTATATCAATGATACAAATATTATTGTAATGCAACTAATCCTATATTAATGCGACCAATCCTATATCAATACGGCACGTGATATATCAATGCGACCAATTCAATACCAAGGCGCGACCAATATTTTAGTAATGCGACCAATCCTATATTAATGCGACCAATCCTTTATTTTTCTGTCAAACTTAATTATTTGTGTTGCTCTTACTAAACGAACTCAATTTACTGGTGACAAATTGTCATAGTCAGTTAAATCATTATGATATAACCGAATAACAGGTACTGGTATAATACAATTTCTCACATGCAGTCGCTTTGTTAATAATGTGTGTATATAGGATCTGACATGAGTTGTCATTTTATATAAAGTTTTATTAAACGAGTTTAAGAAATTTGTTATTAAGCGATCTTTTGGCGATCTTAATATCAAATTTCTTGGAATGACAACGAATGTCCGATTCTTTTTATCACATGACGAAACACAAAAAGAAAATCGGGTTTTCGCGGTCAGAAAATAGTTCAAATATGTAATACTTAATGAACTGTTAACTAATCACGAAAACAATTTGTTTTTATGACCAAAAAATGGTTCCTTTACCTCGTCCATCTATCGTGACGTTTGTGTTTACCGGATACACGCTCTCGGCCATTTTGAAAACATTTATGAAAATAAAACTAGTGTATGTTATATTACACACGTTACATATAAAGAAATACGTATATTAGATGGGATACAAGCATATATATATATGACATGTAGGCTAAATATAGCCGGGTGTTGTGGAAGTTATTTATTGAATGAGTTGGAAAGGGTTTAGGGATGTAGAAATGTTCTAATTTAGCATATATGTGTCGAGGCAGAAAAGTAGATAACCTTGGTCATTCATAAATAATTGATTCAGACGAACAATGTATGGCATTATTTCCACGACATTGAGCCTGAAGGATGCTTATTTAGTCAGGCCCTCGTGCCATTATCAATGAAACGCATTCATATAAGCCGTCCCGCGAGAAAACCAACATCATGGCCTCTGCGTTATTTATCGACCAGATCAGAACCTGCGCAGTCCGGAGGGTTTGATCCGTTATATAACGGTTACGTGGCCACCGTGATATAACTGAGTCTATTGTTGAGGGGTTGGAGGAGGGGGATTGGGATTACGCCTATCGATTTTTATTTTTATGCGTACAGAAGACTCCGGTTAGCCTGTACATCTACGCGGTATCAGCGGGACGTCCCCAATGTCCGTTTATCTGTAATATAGATGCATGTATGTATTATATGATCCCGTGAGAGAGCGTGAATAATACTGCAAATCGCTGTTACTTTGGACAGACAGGAAATATGTAATTACCTGCTGCGTTAGACCGACAAAGACTCTGTAAATTACCTGTTTCGTTTGACTAACAAGGAATCTGTAAACTACCTGTTGTGTTAGATCGTATATGAATCTGTAAGTTACCTGTTGCGTTTGACCAACAAGGAATCTGTAAATTACCTGTTGTGTTAGATCGCATATGAATCTGTAAATTACCTGTTGTGTTAGACCGTATATGAATCTGTAAATAACCTGTTGCGTTAGACCGACATGAATCTATAAATTATCTGTTGCGTTTGACCAACAAGGAATCTGTAAATTACCTGTTGCGTTATAGACCGTATATGAATCTGTAAATTACCTGTTGCGTTAGACCGTATAGGAATCTGTAAATTACCTGTTGAGTTAGACCGTATATGAATCTGTAAATTACCTGTTGCGTGAGACCGGCATGAATCTTTAAATTAACTGTTGCATTTGACCAACAACAAATCTGTAAATTACCTGTTGCGTTAGACCGTATAGTGGAATCTGTAAATTACCTGTTGCGTTAGACCGTAAAGGAATCTGTAAATTACCTGTTGCGTGAGACCGGCATGAATCTTTAAATTAACTGTTGCATTTGACCGACAACAAATCTGTAAATTCCCTGTTGCGATAGACCGTATAGTGGAATCTGTAAATTACCTGTTGCGTTAGACCGTAAAGGAATCTGTAAATTACCTGTTGCGTGAGACCGGCATGAATCTTTAAATTAACTGTTGCATTTGACCGACAACAAATCTGTAAATTACCTGTTGCGATAGACCGTATAGTGGAATCTGTAATTACCTGTTGCGTTAGACCGTAAAGGAATCTGTAAATTACCTGTTGCGTGAGACCGGCATGAATCTTTAAATTAACTGTTGCATTTGACCGACAACAAATCTGTAAATTCCCTGTTGCGATAGACCGTATAGTGGAATCTGTAAATTACCTGTTGCGTTAGACCGTAAAGGAATCTGTAAATTACCTGTTGCGTGAGACCGGCATGAATCTTTAAATTAACTGTTGCATTTGACCGACAACAAATCTGTAAATTACCTGTTGCGATAGACCGTATAGTGGAATCTGTAAATTACCTGTTGCGTTAGACCGTATAGTGGAATCTGTAATTACCTGTTGCGTGAGACCGGCATGAATCTTTAAATTAACTGTTGCATTTGACCGACAACAAATCTGTAAATTACCTGTTGCGTTAGACCGTATAGTGGAATCTGTAATTACCTGTTGCATTAGACCGTAAAGGAATCTGTAAATTACCTGTTGCGTGAGACCGGCATGAATCTTTAAATTAACTGTTGCATTTGACCGACAACAAATCTGTAAATTACCTGTTGCGTTAGACCGTATAGTGGAATCTGTAATTACCTGTTGCGTTACACCGACAAGGAATCTGTAATTACTTGTTGCGTAAGACCGACAAGGAATCTGTAATTACCTGTTGTTTTAGACCGACAAGGTATCTGTAATTACCTGTTGTTTTAGACCGACAAGGTATCTGTAATTACCTGTTGCGTTTAACCGACAAGGTATCTGTAATTACCTGTTGCGTTTAACCGACAAGGAATCTGTTAATTACCTGCTTTATAAGACCGACAATAAATCTATTAATTACCTGTTGTTTTAGACCGACAAGGCATCTGTAATTACCTGTTGTTTTAAACCGACAAAGAATCTGTAAATTACCTGTTGTTTTAGACCGACAAGGAATCTGTAAATTACCTGTTGTTTTAGACCGACAAGGAATCTGTAAATTACCTGTTGATTTAGACCGACAAGGAATATGTAATTACCTGTTGTTTTAGACCAACACGGAATATGTAAATTACCTGTTGTTTTAGACCGACAAGGAATCTGTAAATTACCTGTTGTTTTAGACCGACAAGGAATCTGTAAATTACCTGTTGTTTTAGACCGACAAGGAATCTGTAAATTACCTGTTGTTTTAGACCGACAAGGAATATGTAATTACCTGTTGTTTTAGACCAACACGGAATATGTAATTACCTGTTGTTTTAGACCAACACGGAATATGTAAATTACCTGTTGCGATAGACCGACAAGGAATCTGTAAATTACCTGTTGTTTTAGACCGACAAGGAATATGTAATTACCTGTTGTTTTAGACCAACACGGAATATGTAATTACCTGTTGTTTTAGACCAACACGGAATATGTAAATTACCTGTTGCGATAGACCGACAACAAATCTGTAAATTACCTGTTGCGATAGACCGACAAGGAATCTATTAAAACCTGTTGCGTTACACCGACAAGGAATCTGTAAATTACCTGTTGCGTAAGACCGACAAGGAATCTGTAATTACTTGTTGCGTAAGACCGACAAGGAATCTGTAATTACCTGTTGTTTTAGACCGACAAGGTATCTGTAATTACCTGTTGTTTTAGACCGACAAGGTATCTGTAATTACCTGTTGCGTTTAACCGACAATGTATCTGTAATTACCTGTTGCGTTTAACCGACAAGGTATCTGTAATTACCTGTTGCGTTTAACCGACAAGGAATCTGTTAATTACCTGCTTTATAAGACCGACAATAAATCTATTAATTACCTGTTGTTTTAGACCGACAAGGCATCTGTAATTACCTGTTGTTTTAAACCGACAAAGAATCTGTAAATTACCTGTTGTTTTAGACCGACAAGGAATCTGTAAATTACCTGTTGTTTTAGACCGACAAGGAATCTGTAAATTACCTGTTGTTTTAGACCGACAAGGAATATGTAATTACCTGTTGTTTTAGACCAACACGGAATATGTAAATTACCTGTTGTTTTAGACCGACAAGGAATCTGTAAATTACCTGTTGTTTTAGACCGACAAGGAATATGTAATTACCTGTTGTTTTAGACCGACAAGGAATATGTAAATTACCTGTTGTTTTAGACCGACACGGAATCTGTAAATTACCTGCTGCGTTTGACCGACAAGGAATCTGTAAATTACCTGTTGTTTTAGACCGACACGGAATCTGTAAACTACCTGTTGTTTTAGACCGACATGGAATATGTAAATTACCTGTTGTTTTAGACCATCACGGAATCAGTAATGACATGTTGTTTTAAACCGACAAGGAATATGTAATTACCTGTTGTTTTAGACCGACAAGGAATCTGTAAATTACCTGTTGTTTTAGACCGACATGGAATATGTAATTACCTGTTGTTTTAGACCGACACGGAATCAGTAATGACATGTTGTTTCAAACTGACAAGGAATATGTAATTACCTGATGTTTTAGACCGACAAGGAATATGTAATTACCTGATGTTTTAGACCGACAAGGAATATGTAATTACCTGATGTTTTAGACCGACAAGGAATATGTAAATTACCTGTTGTTTTAGACCAACACGGAATCTGTAAATTACCTGTTGTTTTAGACCGACAAGGAATATGTAAATTACCTGTTGTTTTAGACCGACAAGGAATCTGTAATTACCTGTTGTTTTAGACCGACAAGGAATCTGTAAACTACCTGTTGTTTTAGACCGACAAGGAATCTGTAAATTACCTGTTGTTTTAGACCGACATGGAATATGTAATAACCTGTTAATTTAGACCGACAAGGAATCTGTAAATTACCCGTTGTCTTAGACCGACATGGAATCTGTAATTACCTGTTAATTTAGACCGACAAGGAATCTGTAAATTACCTGTTGTTTTAGACCGACAAGGAATATGTAAATTACCTGTTGTTTTAGACCGACAAGGAATCTGCAAACTACCTGTTGTTTTAGACCAACACGGAATCTGTAAATTACCTGTTGCGTTTGACCGACATGGAATCTGTAATTACCTGTTGTTTTAGACCAACATGTAATCTTAAAATTACCTGTTGTTTTAGACCAACAAGGAATCTGTAATTACCTGTTCTTTTAGACCAACAAGGACTATGTTAATTACCTGTTCTGTTAGACCAAGAATAAATCAGTAATTACCTGTTGTTTTAGACTAACAAGGAATATGTGAATTACCTGTTGTTTTAGACCGACATGGAATATGTAATTACCTGTTAATTTAGACCGACAAGGAATATGTAAATTACCTGTTGTTTTAGACCGACAAGGAATCTGTAAACTACCTGTTGTTTTAGACCAACACGGAATCTGTAAATTACCTGTTGTTTTAGACCGACATGGAATATGTAATTACCTGTTGTCTTAGACCGACAAGGAATCTGTAAATTACCTGTTGTTTTAAACCGACATGGAATATGTAATTACCTGTTGTTTTAGACCGACAAGGAATCTGTAAATTACCTGTTGCGTTAGACCGACAAGGAATATGTAATTACCTGTTGTTTTAGACCAACAAGGAATATGTAAATTACCTGTTGTTTTAGACCGACAAGGAATCTGTAAATTACCTGTTGTTTTAGACCGACATGGAATATGTAATTACCTGTTAATTTAGACCGACAAGGAATCTGTAAATTACCTGTTGTTTTAGACCAACAAGGAATCTGTAAATGACATGTTGTTTTAGACCAACACGGAATCTGTAAATTACCTGTTGTTTTAGACCAACAAGGAATCTGTAAATGACATGTTGTTTTAGACCAACATGGAATCTGTAAATTACCTGTTGTTTTAGACCGACAAGGAATCTGTAAACTACCTGTTGTTTTAGACCGACATGAAATCTGTAAAATACCTGTTGTTTTATACCGACAAGAAATCTGCAATTACCTGTTAATTTAGACCGACAAGGAATCTGTAAATTACCTATTGTTTTAGACCGACAAGGAATCTGTAATTACCTGTTGTTTTAGACCAACACGGAATATGTAATTACCTGTTGTTTTAGACCAACACGGAATCTGTAAATTACCTGTTGTTTTAGACCGACAAGGAATATGTAAATTACCTGTTAATTTAGACCGACAAGGAATCTGTAAATTACCTGTTGTTTTAGACCGACAAGGAATATGTAAATTACCTGTTAATTTATACCGACAAGGAATCTGTAAATTACCTGTTGTTTTAAACCGACAAGGAATCTGTAAATTACCTGTGGTAGTTAGACCAAAAGGGAATAATATTCATTGTCGGTCTAAGGCAATTTACAGTTTCCTTGTTGCTATTACATTTTATGTAAATTACCTGTTGTTTTAGACCGACACATCATATGTCTCCTTGTTGTTTAAGTTAGAGCGTCCGACTGTAGAGGAGCGGGGGCTCCCGGTCGGGTCATACCTTGGGTTATAAATAATGGAGGTAGGGCTTTCCACCTTGGAGCGCATGGTTACGGAGATTTCATTGCGATGCATGCCTTGGTGTCGTGTTAAACCAACCAGCACTAGTGTAGTTTACCGAGGAAAGGACGTTATATGAATACAATATTGTTGAAAGCGTCGAAAAAATTTATCACCTGTCGAACAAGATATAATGAAAATCCGACAAAATGTTTGTATCTTTTTGGCTACAGCGTTTTTAATTCTATTCGATAATATTCATCTTGAGAGATTAGAGATAAGTCTGCCTTTGATGAGCATTTTTTCCTTTGCCAAAATATTTTAAACTTTTTATTGAATAAATAAATAATTAAACTTCAAATGTTCCAGATATAACTTCCTCAGATGTTTTTCCAAGCAAACGACTCTTTAAAGCATAATCGTGGATAGGGTTAGGTATCGAGCCAATATAAAAGACAAAGAAATCCAAAATAAGCATACACAGAACTTAACAATATTCCACTTGCACACGCAATAAGACGCATCTGCAGCAGACGTATTTGGTCACAACATGTTCAACGCTATTAAATAATAAAAAATAAAAATTAAGAGGTTTTTCATGATTTCTTTTAAATGATTTCAAAATCGTCTTTTGCAGTTGTTGGTCTGCGTTGGGCCGAGCGCAGTAGTTCTGTCGGTTACGACGCGGGCTGTCAATCCAGGAGATGTGAGTTGCCAACATTGCTTCCGACGTTTGACTCTGACAAGCGTCATTCGCCTTTAACCAATGGGCTAACAGTCTCTTTTGAAATGCAGCCAGTTGCTTGAAAAGTATGTTGTGTGGAGTACTGGTGTTAGGAAAGCCAGGAAACACAAGAGTTGGTGAAAACGGCGTTAAACCTAAATCAATCAATTAACCAATGGTCTATGTTCGAAAGGATTAAAGTTTAGGACTAACTTACTTTACTGGCGATCAGCACTATTGATTTCCAAGAGGAACTATTGTAGTTTACCATTCTCATTAGCTGTCTAGTATACAAGACACATCAGAGAGCCGTCGCCGGGTTATACTAACTCTGCGTTCGCATTAGACTTTCATAGGTGTGGAAACAGTTCAGAATGTGTCGTTTTCTGGTTGTTAACCTTGTGATAAGTTTACATCGGGTTTCAGGTATTACTATTATCTATATTATTATCAATAGTTTTGTTATTATTATTATTTTGAGTTTTTGTTAATTTTACTTTTGTTAATATGTTTGTTTCCTTTATTTCCCCCATATATTTGGAGATTTCTTTATATACAAATATACAAGTTATGTATATAACAATCCAACAAATCAATCGATAGACATATGTCTTTCACACAAGCTCACATGTTATCATTCTTCATTCACTCACACCCTCATTCGCCCAAATGCCCATTCACTCACGCATGAATTCACTCATCCATTCACACATGGCATATTACTTTTCAAAATGTATACATTGAGCCTTGTTTTTACTAGATTATAGTATGTGTTGGACTTCTTGGTTATAAGAGTAAGCATTTGATCATATATGATATAGGTATCTGAGCAAATGCCTGTGTTCAGTTTTACATTTCGAGAATATCAAATAAGTGGTAACACAAATCTCATCTAGTTAACCAGTTATTATGTTACTTATTAAGTGAAATTCGCAAACCCTAACTAGATAACTGATTAATAGGGTACAACACATTAACTGGTGTTATCTTACGGCAGTAATATGCCACCATACGAAACATTGTATTAAACACGCACCCATTTAACGGAGAACACATGCAATCGAATTAGAGTACGTAATTGTCTCTTGTACTCTTTCCATTATCATATTTTGTTATATGTTTGTTTTGTTATACACATGTCAATATACTACAAGATGTACGTACTTACTTACGTTCGCTGCGGAATTAAACCTTGAGACGCATCCAGGGTAATTAAAATGAACACTTTTTTTCCCCTTATAAATATCAATTTCATTCTAAATATAAGCTATCCCCTAATGAATAATGGTACGTAGTATATATTAGCTTCTATTTAAATAATTAAACTAATTACGGGCGTAAATAATTTAGCAAAGAAACAACAAAATAATATTTGGATTTTTCATATATGTATAAACAGTCTCGTTTACTTCCCTGTTCAACTGTTGTTCTATATGTGAACTATAATTAGCACAAATATTATGTGTCACTCTTTTTTTTGTATCGTATTTGAGATAACAGCATGGAAATGTCATTCTCAATATGCAATTTTGAGAATTTCGAAGTCATACAAAGCTTTCTGGATTTTCTATTCGTGAAAAGTTGTTGTCGTCTGCGGCAAGGTTTTACTTAAATGACAATTTGCGTTTATTCAGCTGCGCAGTTATGTGTGATTAAAGGAATGGCCATTACTTTGTCATCTTATAGTAACATCGATTTGAAGCGAATAACACAACCTACGTCATGATATATAGTTCACCATGTTTAAGGGAAAATTCGATTTATTTAACGAACTCGTTTCATAACAAAACTGCCTTAGATATTTCTTTTAAAAGAAATCGTTATAATGCAGAACACCATTTCTTCTCCAATTGACTAAAATTTTATGGAAATATATCGGGCGGACTTTTTAGTAAAACGCTATGCCGTAATACTGCTGACTTTTTACCATCATCCCAAATCCCGAACTCAATATCCTGTATCTTGTACACGATCAGTTATAACATACGCTGAAGGGCAGTTTTCATGTCACACAGACGTTCAGTGTTTGAATTTGAATTTACACTTTCAGGCCATGTTAATTATCCTTTCTCACATATATAACACATCTGACAAAAATATGGAATACATTCATTAATGAAAGTAAGCCTATCCTTATTGAAACGAGTTGAAAATATTGTGACAAAAGTGATTAATATTTCCTTTTGTCTGCAGACAGTTAAAACAGATCTCGAGAATTATAACGTGAAGATTCACTGACTTTATTTACAATTCGATGACATAGAGTCGGATCGAGTTATGGACTGTTTCTGATTGAATCCCCTGTCCACAGTATACAGGTTTCTGTTTCTGATTGTATACCCTGTCCATAAGGATCTACACAGTATACATGTTCCTGTTCCTGATTGTATGTCCTGTCCATTAGGAACTACACCGTATACATGTTCTTGTTTCTGATTGTATCATCTGTCTATAAGGAACTACACAGTATACATGTGCATGTTCCTGTTTCTGATTGTATCCCCTGTCCATAAGGAACAACACAGTATACACGTTCCTGTTTCTCAGTGTATCCCCTGTTCATAAGTACCTACACAGTATACATGTTCCTGTTTCTGAGAGTATCCCCTGTCCATAAGGAACTACACAATATACATGTTCCTGTTTCTGATTGTATCCCCTGTCCATAAGGAACTATACAGTATACATGGTCCTGTTTCTGATTGTATCCCCTGTCCATAAGGAACTACACAGTATAAATATTCATCTTTTTGGTTATATTCCCTGTCCATAAGGAAATACACAGGAAACATGTTCCTGTATCTGATTGTATCCCTTGCCCATAACAAACTAAACAGTATACACGTTCTTTTTGACCTCGTCACGCACCCTGCAACCTACATTGCGTAAGCAAGTTTAGTCCGAACAGTTCCATTATGGTATTTATCTGTTCAAACTTTGGGTAAAGTTCTTTTTGCGAACCGATGCACCAATCAAAAGGCTAACCCCGCAACCCTGAGCACCAAGCAAGAAAACTATTATTACCATTTTTAATGTCTTTGGTATGACAGATCGAGGATCAAACCATGGTCTCTCATTCCGGGCACGGACGCTCCAACCACCGCATCACTAATGTCACTTTAAGAAGGCGGTCGTAATAACCGTTCGTAATTATACATGCGTTTTCGGTTTTCACTAAACACGAACTGAACATTACGCGTGATAATAAACGACTGTCTACATGTTTTCAAACCCGTCCCACCCAACACACTCCCCCCCTTGACACTCAGGGTTGCGGGAATAGCATTACGACTGATACCCCGCGGGACCATGGACCAGTTGTACTGGTAACTAACCTAGGGTACGTGGTGTTATCGCTGTTGTCAGGACACATGGACCAGTTGTACTGGTAACTATCCGAGGGTACGTCGTGTTATCGCTGGTGTCAGGACACATGGACCAGTAGTACTGGTAATTAACTGAGGGTACGTCGTGTTATCACTGGTGCCAGTAGTACTGGTAACTAACCTAGGATACGTTGTGTTATCGCTGGTGTCAGGACACATGAACAAGTAGCACTGGTAACTAACCTAGGGTACGTCGTGTTATCACTGGTGCCAGTAGTACTGGTAACTAACCTAGGGTACGTCGTGTTATCACTGGTGCCAGTAGTACTGGTAACTAACCTAGGGTACGTCGTGTTATCACTGGTGCCAGTAGTACTGGTAACTAACCTAGGGTACGTCGTGTTATCGCTGGTGCCAGTAGTACTGGTAACTAACCTAGGGTACGTCGTGTTATCGCTGGTGCCAGTAGTACTGGTAACTAACCTAGGGTACGTCGTGTTATCGCTGGTGCCAGTAGTACTGGTAACTAACCTAGGGTACGTCGTGTTATCGCTGGTGCCAGTAGTACTGGTAACTAACCTAGGGTACGTCGTGTTATCGCTGGTGTCATGACACATGGACCAGTAGTACTGGTAACTAACCTAGGGTACGTGGTGTTATCGCTGGTGTCAGGACACATGGACCAGTAGTACTGGTAACTAACCTAGGGTACGTCGTGTTATCGCTGGTGTCAGGAAACATGAACCAGTAGTACTGGTAACTAAGCTAGGGTACGTCGTGATATCGCTGGTGTCAGGACACATGGACCAGTAGGACTGGTAACTAACCTAGGATACGTTGTGTTATTGCTGGTGTCAGGACACATGAACAAGTAGTACTGGTAACTACCTAGGTACGTCATGTTATCGCTGGTGTCAGGACACCTGGACCAGTGGTACTGGTAACTAACCTATGGTACGTTGTGTTATCGCTGGTGTCAGGACACATGAACAAGTAGTACTGGTAACTAACCTAGGGTACGTCGTGTTATCGTTGGTGTCAGGACACATGGACCAGTAGTACTGGTAACTAACCTAGGGTACGTCGTGTTATCGCTGGTGTCAGGACACATGGACCAGTAGTACTGGTAACTAACCTAGGGTACGTCGTGTTATCGCTGGTGTCAGGACACATGGACCAGTAGCATTGGTAACTAACCTAGGGTACGTCGTGTTATCGCTGGTGTCAGGACACATGGACCAGTAGTACTGGTAACTAACCTAGGATACGTTGTGTTATCGCTGGTGTCAGGACACATGGACCAGTAGTACTGGTAACTAACCTAGGGTACGTGGTGTTATCGCTGGTGTCAGGACACATGGACCAGTAGTACTGGTAACTAACCTAGGGTACGTCGTGTTATCGCTGGTGTCAGGACACATGGACCAGTAGTACTGGTAAATAACCTAGGGTACGTCGTGTTATCGCTGGTGTCAGGACACATGGACCAGTAGTACTGGTAACTAACCTAGGGTACATCGTGTTATCGTTGGTGTCAGGACACATAGACCAGTAGTACTGGTAACTAACCAAGGATACGTCGTGTTATCGAGGGTGTCAGGACACATGGACCAGTAGTACTGGTAACTAATCTAGGGAACGTCGTGTTATCGCTGGTGTCAGGACACATGTACCAGTAGTACTGGTAATTAAACGAGGGTACGTCGTGTTATCGCTGGTGTCAGGACACATGGACCAGTAGTACTGGTAACTAACCTAGGGTACGTCGTGTTATCGCTGGTGTCAGGACACATGGACCAGTAGTACTGGTAACTAACCGAGGGTACTTCGTGTTATCGCTGGTGTCAGGACACATGGACCAGTAGTACTGGTAATTAACCTAGGGTACGTCTCGTGTTGTCGCTTGCGTCAGGATACATGGACCAGTAGTACTGGTAACTAATATAGGGTACGTCGTGTTATCGCTGGTGTCAGGACACATGGACCAGTAGTACTGGTAACTAACCTAGGGTACGTCGTGTTATCGCTGGTGCCAGGACACATAGACCAGTAGTACTGGTAACTAACCTAGGGTACGTCGTGTTATCGCTGGTGTCAGGACACATGGACCAGTAGTACTGTTAACTAACCTAGGGTGCGTCGTGTTATCGCTGGTTACAGGACACATGGACCAGTAGTACTGGTAACTAACCTAGGGTACGTCGTGTTATCGTACTGGTAACTAACCTAGGGTGCGTCGTGTTATCCCTGGCGTCAGGACACATGGACCAGTAGTACTGGTAACTAACCTAGAGTGTGTCGTGTTATCCCTGGTGTCAGGAAACATGAACCAGTAGTACTGGTAACTAACCTAGGGTACGTCGTGTTATCGCTGGTGTCAGGACACATGGACCAGTAGTACTGGTAACTAACCTAGGGTACATCGTGTTATCGTTGGTGTCAGGACACATAGACCAGTAGTACTGGTAACTAACCAAGGATACGTCGTGTTATCGATGGTGTCAGGACACATGGACCAGTAGTACTGGTAACTAATCTAGGGAACGTCGTGTTATCGCTGGTGTCAGGACACATGTACAAGTAGTACTGGTAATTAAACGAGGGTACGTCGTGTTATCGCTGGTGTCAGGACACATGGACCAGTAGTACTGGTAACTAACCTAGGGTACGTCGTGTTATCGCTGGTGTCAGGACACATGGACCAGTAGTACTGGTAACTAACCGAGGGTACTTCGTGTTATCGCTGGTGTCAGGACACATGGACCAGTAGTACTGGTAATTAACCTAGGGTACGTCTCGTGTTGTCGCTTGCGTCAGGATACATGGACCAGTAGTACTGGTAACTAATCTAGGGTACGTCGTGTTATCGCTGGTGTCAGGACACATGGACCAGTAGTACTGGTAACTAACCTAGGGTACGTCGTGTTATCGCTGGTGCCAGGACACATAGACCAGTAGTACTGGTAACTAACCTAGGGTACGTCGTGTTATCGCTGGTGTCAGGACACATGGACCAGTAGTACTGTTAACTAACCTAGGGTGCGTCGTGTTATCGCTGGTTACAGGACACATGGACCAGTAGTACTGGTAACTAACCTAGGGTACGTCGTGTTATCGTACTGGTAACTAACCTAGGGTGCGTCGTGTTATCCCTGGCGTCAGGACACATGGACCAGTAGTACTGGTAACTAACCTAGAGTGTGTCGTGTTATCCCTGGTGTCAGGAAACATGAACCAGTAGTACTGGTAACTAACCTAGGGTGCGTCGTGTTATCCCTGGCGTCAGGACACATGGACCAGTAGTACTGGTAACTAACCAAGGGTACGTCGTGTTATCGCTGGTTACAGGACACATGGACCAGTAGTACTGGTAACTAACCTAGGGTGCGTCGTGTTATCCCTGGCGTCAGGACACATGGACCAGTAGTACTGGTAAATAACCTAGGGTGCATCGTGTTATCCCTGGCGTCAGGACACATGGACCAGTAGTACTGGTAACTAACCTAGGGTATGTCGTGTTATCGTTGGTGTCAGGACGCATGGACCAGTTGTACTGGTATTTAACCTAGGATACGTTGTGTTATCAATGGTGTCAGTAGTACTGGTAACTAACCTAGGGTATGTCGTGTTATTGCTGGTGTCAGGGCACATGGACCAGTAGTACTGGTAACTAACCTAGGGTACGTCGTATTGTTGCTGGTGTCAGGACACATGGACCAGTAGTACTGGTAACTAACCTAGGGTACGTCGTGTTATCGTTGGTG
This sequence comes from Serripes groenlandicus, assembly GCA_031761405.1. Taxonomy (NCBI): domain Eukaryota; kingdom Metazoa; phylum Mollusca; class Bivalvia; order Cardiida; family Cardiidae; genus Serripes; species Serripes groenlandicus. The sequence goes on along the minus strand of JASEVX010000005.1, from coordinate 64,726,861 downwards.
TCAGGACACATGGACCAGTAGTACTGGTAACTAACCTTGGGTACGTCGTGTTATCGTTGGTGTCAGGACACATGGACCAGTAGTACTGGTAACTAACCTAGGATACGTTGTGTTATCAATGGTGTCAGGACACATGGACCAGTAGTACTGGTAACTAACCTAGGGTACGTTGTGTTATCGCTGGTGTCAGGACACATGGACCAGTAGTACTGGTAACTAACCTAGGGTACGTCGTGTTATAGCTGGTGTCAGGACACATGGACCAGTAGTACTGGTAACTAACCTAGGGTACGTCGTGTTATCGCTGGTGTCAGGACACATGGACAAGTAGTACTGGTAACTAAGCTAGGGTACGTCGTGTAATCGCTGGTGTCAGGACACATGGACCAGTAGTACTGGTAACTAAGCTAGGGTACGTCGTGTTATCGCTGGTGTCAGGACACATGGACCAGTAGTACTGGTAACCAACCTAGGGTACATAGTGTTATCGTTGGTGTCAGGACACATGGACCAGTAGTACTGGTAACTAACCTAGGGTACGTCGTGTTATCGATGGTGTCAGGACACATGGACCAGTAGTACTGGTAACTAATCTAGGGTACGTCGTGTTATTGCTGGTGTCAGGACACATGGACCAGTAGTACTGGTAATTAACCGAGGGTACGTCGTGTTCTCGCTGGTGTCAGGACACATGGACCAGCAGTACTGGTAACTAACCTAGGGTACGTCGTGTTATCGCTGGTGTCAGGACACATGGACAGGTAATACTGGTAACTAACCGAGGGTACTTCGTGTTATCGCTGGTGTCAGGACACATGGACCAGTAGTACTGGTAATTAACCTAGGGTACGTCTCGTGTTGTCGCTGGCGTCAGGATACATGGACCAGTAGTACTGGTAACTAACCTAGGGTACGTCGTGTTATCGCTGGTGTCAGGACACATGGACCAGTAGTACTGGTAACTAACCTAGGGTACGTCGTGTTATCGCTGGTGTCAGGACACATGGACAAGTAGTACTGGTAACTAAGCTAGGGTACGTCGTGTTATCGCTGGTGTCAGGACACATGGACCAGTAGTACTGGTAGCTAAGCTAGGGTACTTCGTGTTATCGCTGGTGTCAGGACACATGGACCAGTAGTACTGGTAACCAACCTAGGGTACATAGTGTTATCGTTGGTGTCAGGACACATGGACCAGTAGTACTGGTAACTAACCTAGGGTACGTCGTGTTATCGATGGTGTCAGGACACATGGACCAGTAGTACTGGTAACTAATCTAGGGTACGTCGTGTTATTGCTGGTGTCAGGACACATGGACCAGTAGTACTGGTAATTAACCGAGGGTACGTCGTGTTCTCGCTGGTGTCAGGACACATGGACCAGCAGTACTGGTAACTAACCTAGGGTACGTCGTGTTATCGCTGGTGTCAGGACACATGGACAGGTAGTACTGGTAACTAACCGAGGGTACTTCGTGTTATCGCTGGTGTCAGGACACATGGACCAGTAGTACTGGTAATTAACCTAGGGTACGTCTCGTGTTGTCGCTGGCGTCAGGATACATGGACCAGTAGTACTGGTAACTAATCTAGGGTACGTCGTGTTATCGCTGGTGTCAGGACACATGGACCAGTAGTACTGGTAACTAACCTAGGGTACGTAGTGTTATCGCTGGTGCCAGGACACATAGGCCAGTAGTACTGGTAAATAACCTAGGGTACGTCGTGTTATCGCTGGTGTCAGGACACATGGACCAGTAGTACTGTTAACTAACCTAGAGTGCGTCGTGTTATCGCTGGTTACAGGACACATGGACCAGTAGTACTGGTAACTAACATAGGGTACGTCGTGTTATCGTACTGGTAACTAACCTAGGGTGCGTCGTGTTATCCCTGGCGTCAGGACACATGGACCAGTAGTACTGGTAACTAACCTAGAGTGCGTCGTGTTATCCCTGGTGTCAGGAAACATGAACAAGTAGTACTGGTAACTAACCTAGTGTGCGTCGTGTTATCCCTGGCGTCAGGACACATGGACCAGTAGTACTGGTAACTAACCTAGGGTACGTCGTGTTATCGCTGGTTACAGGACACATGGACCAGTAGTACTGGTAACTAACCTAGGGTGCGTCGTGTTATCCCTGGCGTCAGGACACATGGACCAGTAGTACTGGTAACTAACCTAGGGTGCGTCGTGTTATCCCTGGCGTCAGGACACATGGACCAGTAGTACTGGTAACTAACCTAGGGTATGTCGTGTTATCGTTGGTGTGAGGACACATGGACCAGTTGTACTGGTATTTAACCTAGGATACGTTGTGTTATCAATGGTGTCAGTAGTATTGGTAACTAACCTAGGGTATGTCGTGTTATCGCTGGTGTCAGGGCACATGGACCAGTAGTACTAGTAACTAACCTAGGGTACGTCGTGTTATCGCTGGTATCAGGATACATGGACCAGTAGTACTGGTAACTAACCTAGGGTACGTCGTGTTATCGCTGGTATCAGGATACATGGACCAGTAGTACTGGTAACTAACCTAGGGTACGTCGTGTTATCGCTGGTGTCAGGACACATGGACCAGTAGTACTGGTAACTAACCTAGGGTACGTCGTGTTATCGTTGGTGTCAGGACACATGGACCAGTTGTACTGGTAACTAACCTAGGGTACGTCGTGTTATCGTTGGTGTCAGGACACATAGACCAGTAGTACTGGTAACTAACCTAGGATACGTTGTGTTATCAATGGTGTCAGGACACATGGACAAGTAGTACTGGTAACTAACCTAGGATACGTCGTGTTATCGCTGGTGTCAGGACGCATGGACCAGTAGTTCTGGTAACTAACCTAGGGTACGTCGTGTTATCGCTGGTGTCAGGATAAATGGACCAGTAGTACTGGTAACTAACCTAGGGTACGTCGTGTTATCGCTGAACAATGTAAATGGTTTGAAAAAAGCTGGTCAATGCTTGTAAACGACAAGTTCTTATGGGCGACACATTAACAACACCCATTATATGCGGGGTTTTCAAAAGGTAAGTGGCGACTGGGTGGTTATTTTATGTATGGTGTTTCACACCACTTTGAACCATTTTATAGTTTCTTGGGTAAATTACCATCATTACTGGGCAATTTATCCTAACACCAGCGAGTCATTCGTAATGCTAACAATAGCGAGTCATTCGTAATGCTAACACAAACGAGTCATTCGTAATGCTAACACCATTCTCTTAAAGATAAAGAATGCGAGGCTATTACTACCATTTTTAAGTCTTTTTCATAACAAAGAGAGGGATTGAACCGCACCCGAGGCGGACGCTCTACCAATACATCACCGAAGCGGTTTGGCAAACTCGGAAATGTAAGGTTGATTTGATGACTTACGGAGTAGATCCTGATCTGTTCGCTATGTCCAAGAAGATTTAACTATGTCTAAACTTTGAGTAAGCGTGTTTCATTAAATTAAGAGCATGCCAGTGAACATTTTGCTCCGCAAACACGTGGTAGCTTGAAATTGTTGTTTATGATCTGTCGTCAATTTGAATCTGAATTATTAACAAGGCTGTCAGGCAAGGTGGGTGCTTTATTTATCCCTTTCTTCTCTGTAGACGCACTTTGACGCATATGCAGCAGACGACTGTTGAACACATTTTGGCAACAGGAGAAAATGGTCATGACAAGCATTTACTCTTTTTGTCACAATAGTTTCAACACCTTTCAATAATTACTAGATGTATTTCATTTATATAAATATTCAGTATTTTGTCAAGATGTGTAAAAAGTCGTCTGCTGCCAAACATGTTGAAACATCAAGGGGACAAGATTATTGAAACAATTCTTAAAACTAAAATTAACTGATTGTTTAAAGTTGAAAATTGTGTGATAAAAGGAGAATTTGCTCTTTTTTTCTTCTTTTTCTTTTTTTAAAGAAACTCGACCGTTGCAGATGCTTAAAAGTGTTTGCTCGCCAAATGACATTAATGCCGAGCGCGAGGGTAAAAAACGTCATAAAGCAAGCATGCTTAAAAGTGCGTCTGCATGTTTGAAAGTGTCTGGTTATCAGGGTATTACTCTATAGTTACAGTTGTTATCGAGTTACAGCAATTTAACTCATCACCGGTTACGGATTTCTGAACTGTTTCCCGCAAAGTAACAAATTTGCATCAGACGACATTGAAAACATAAAGCTATTTGTTTTCAAATTATGTACAAATGGAAGACAGTTATTGCATAAAGTTGTGAACAAATGTGGTAACAGGAGAAATTGCTAATGATGATTAATTTATCCTTTCTTTCGCCATAACTGTTTGAAAAGGTCAGGTGCTGCAGAGACATCGGAAATCGTCTGAATGTGGGAAGTGTTAACCCTTTTTGAAAACATTGTGACAAAAGAAGAAATTGCTCAAAACGAGCAATTTCTTCTTTTGCCACAAAGTTTTCCTCTTTTAGTCACAGGTTATCCATTCAATTATAGAGATTTTCTATTTGTTGACAAAATATATTCAAAGTCGTCTGCTGCAGATGTGTTGTATGTGGGAAGGGTTAATTCGTACATGTGTAGACAAATGTGTCCCATATGTCTAAGTACTCTGTTTCCTTCGTTTTGTAACTAGAAAAAATAAAATTATCAAGTATTTGTGTAACCTTTTAAATATTAGAAAACAATTGCTTCCTAGATATTATACTAGTCGGCATTCTTTAAACAAATTTGTATATCTTATGAAGAATGATAGGAAAAAAATACAAATCAAATTAGCAGCTTTTTTTAAAGAAGCTTTTAAAATGATAACAAAACTGAATAAAATGAAGAAGAATACTTTAATAACGCATAACGTTAGTTTGTTAGATATAACATGTATATAAATATGTATTACCACTATTTTTTATTGGTCATGTATGTGTGTGTATTTGCCATTTTTCACTTTGGATATATGTTAATGGCCAGACGAGATACTAATTGTGTAAGAAATGTGTTCATTTAATTCAATAACTTACTTATCATATGTGCAGACGAGATACTAATTGTAATAGTAATGTGCTCATTTAATTCAATTACTTACTTATCATATATACAGTCGGATTAATGTGTCCATTCCATTCAATTACTTACTTATCATATGTGCAGTCGGATTAATGTGTTCATTCCATTCAATTACTTACTTATCATATGTGCAGACGAGATACTAATTGTGTAAGAAATGTGCTCATTTAATTCAATAACTTACTTATCATATGTACAGTCGGATTAATTAATGTGTTCATTCCATTCAATTACTTACTTATCATATGTGCAGACGAGATACTAATTGTGTAAGAAATGTGTTCATTTAATTCAATTACTTACTTATGATATCTACGGTCGGATTAATGTGTTCATTCCATTCAATTATTTACTTATCATATGTGCAACGAGATACTAATTGTGTAAGAAATGTGTTCATTTCATTCAATAACTTACTTATGATATGTACAGTTGGATTAACGTGTTCATTCCATTAAATTACTTATTTATGCAATGTACAGACGGGATACTAATTTTGTAAGAAATGTGTTCAGTTCATTCAATAACTTACTTATGATATGTACAGTCGGGATTAATGTGTTCATTCCGTTCAATTACTTACTTATGCAATGTACAGACGGGATACTAATTGTGTTATTAGTGTGTTCATTCTATTCAATTACTTACTTATGCTTTATTTTAATGGTTTGCATGATGTTTTACGCAGCTTTCAACTATGTTCAGTTCTGTGACGGGGCTTCCTGGCTAAGTTACACTTGAGTCAGCCTACCCCACAACACTGAACGCCAAGGAGGGAATGCCATTATTCGCAACCTCCCGCTGCCGAGGTGACCGCCGTAGTCTACTAGTACACCACCGAGGTGACCGCCGCAGTCTACTAGTACACCACAGAGGTGACCGCCGCAGTCTACTTGTACACCACAGAGGTGACCGCCGCAGTCTACTTGTACACCACAGAGGTGACCACCGCAGTCTATTAGTACACCGCCGAGGCGACCGCCGAAGTCTACTTGTACACCACAGAGGTGACCGCTGCAGTCTAGTAGTACACCACCGAGGTGACCGCCGCAGTCTACTAGTACATCACCGAGGCGACCGCCGCAGTCTACTAGTACACCACAGAGGTGACCGCCGCAGTCTACTTGTACACCACAGAGGTGACCGCCGCAGTCTATTAGTACACCACAGAGGTGACCGCTGCAGTCTACTAGTACACCACCGAGGTGACCTCCGCAGTCTACTAGTACACCACCGAGGTGACCTCCGCAGTCTACTAGTACACCACCGAGGTGACCGCCGAAGTCAACTTGTACACCACCGAGGTGACCTCCGCAGTCTACTAGTACACCACCGAGGTGACCGCCGCAGTCTACTTGTACACCACAGAGGTGACCGCCGCAGTCTACTTGTACACCACAGAGGTGACCGCCGCAGTCTACTAATACACCACCGAGGTGACCGCCGCAGTCTACTAGTACACCACCGAGGCGACCGCCGCAGTCTACTTGTACACCACAGAGGTGACCGCTGCAGTTTACTAGTACACCACCGAGGTGACCGCCGCAGTCTACTAGTACACCACCGAGGCGACCGCCGCAGTCTACTTGTACACCACAGAGGTGACCGCCGCAGTCTACTTGTACACCACCGAGGCGACCGCCGCAGTCTACTAGTACACCACCGGATGACCGCCGCAGTCTACTTGTACACCACCGAGGTGACCGCCGCAGTCTACTAGTACACCACAGAGGTGACCGCCGCAGTCTACAAGTACACCACAGAGGTGACCGCCGCAGTCTACTTGTACACCACAGAGGTGACCGCCGCAGTCTACTAGTACACCACCAAGGTGACCGCCGCAGTTTACTAGTACACCACCGAGGTGACCGCCGCAGTCTACTAGTACACCACCGAGGCGACCGCCGCAGTCTACTTGTACACCACAGAGGTGACCGCCGCAGTCTACTTGTACACCACCGAGGCGACCGCCGCAGTCTACTAGTACACCACCGGATGACCGCCGCAGTCTACTTGTACACCACCGAGGTGACCGCCGCAGTCTACTAGTACACCACAGAGGTGACCGCCGCAGTCTACAAGTACACCACAGAGGTGACCGCCGCAGTCTACTTGTACACCACAGAGGTGACCGCCGCAGTCTACTAGTACACCACCGAGGTGACCGCCGCAGTCTACTTGTACACCACAGAGGTGACCGCCGCAGTCTACTTATACATTACAGAGGTGACCGCCGCAGTCTACAAGTACACCACAGAGGTGACCGCCGCAGTCTACTTGTACACCACAGAGGTGACCGCCGCAGTCTACTTGTACACCACAGAGGTGACCGCCGCAGTCTACTTGTACACCACAGAGGTGACCGCTGCAGTCTACTAGTACACCACCGAGGTGACCGCCGCAGTCTACTAGTACACCACCGAGGCGACCGCCGCAGTCTACTTGTACACCACAGAGGTGACCGCCGCAGTCTACTTGTACACCACAGAGGTGACCGCCGCAGTCTACTTGTACACCACAGAGGTGACCGCTTCAGTCTACTTGTACACCACAGAGGTGACCGCTGCAGTCTACTAGTACACCACCGAGGTGACCGCCGCAGTCTACTAGTACACCACCGAGGCGACCGCCGCAGTCTACTTGTACACCACAGAGGTGACCGCCGCAGTCTACTAGTACACTACCGAGGTGACCGCCGCAGTCTTCAAGTACACCACCGAGGTGACCGCCGCAGTCTACTAGTACACCACCGAGGTGACCGCCGCAGTCTACAAGTACACCACCGAGGTGACCGCCGCAGTCTACTAGTACACCACCGAGGTGACCGCCGCAGTCTACTAGTACACCACCGAGGTGACCGCCGCAGTCTACTAGTACACCACCGAGGCGACCGCCGCAGTCTACTAGTACACTACCGATGTGACCGCCGCAGTTTACTAGTACACCACCGAGGTGACCGCCGCAGTCTACTAGTACACCACCGAGGTGACCGCCGCAGTCTACAAGTACACCACCGAGGTGACCGCCGCAGTCTACTAGTACACCACCGAGGTGACCGCCACAGGCTACTAGTACACCACCGAGGCGACCGCCGCAGTCTACTAGTACACCACCGAGGCGACTGCCGCAGTCTACAAGTACACCACCGAGGTGACCGCCGCAGTCTACTAGTACACCACCGAGGCGGTCTAGATTAATATGCGATTCTCTATGGCATAAGTTAATATGCTATACTTAAATAAATAACTCAAACTTCATTATTTGGTTCAGCATGTATATGTACACATTTGTTCCCACATATGAACCTCGTTAAACAGTATCATAACTAAACCAAAACATCGCAACAGGACATTTGAGATGAGCCTGCTCTTCCCAGGGATCAAACATAGGCAATATTTAATAAAGTTAACTATAGTCTTTATTTCCAAAAGATAAAACATTTTAAATCTATACTAAGTGTGTACTTCCCAGGGATAAAACATAGGCAATTCTAACAGGGTGCGGTCCTGATAGCTAATCAGTTCATTACTTATAAAACCTAAATGTTACCTAACCTATGTCAGTCAGACGAAAATGCGCTAGACTACTCTTATTTCTAAATAATATTAGTGTTTTGAGAAAGCAGGGCTGAGGTAGCGCACAGTATTCATTGGGAATCGAGTATTGTTATAGACATTTCATTTCAGGTTTCACGAACGTCGCTCTACATAAGACAGCGTCGCAGACTCGTACACTCGACAAGAAAGCAAGTTTGGCAATAGACGGGAATACAAACCAGACATTTTTGGGAGGCTCTTGCTCGCTGACAGAAACGAACTCGATGCCATATTGGTTTGTCGATCTAGGCGCCCTCTATGAAATTGATCACGTGATTATCTTCAAACTGATGGATTCCTGTTGCAGTACGTACTAATGTCAGCTTTTAAAGCGATTACAATATTTATTTACGTTAAGCTTTGCATTTAAACAGTCATAAGGAAAATACAATAGAAAGTATTTAGAAAAATGAGAAATTTTCACTTTTCTACATTGTTTACAAATATGCATTATTCGATGTTTGTATAATTGTAATAGCAATCGACTTATTTGGATTAATTCTTACTAGCAAACATATGACTGCATACCAGCGGTGCTCCATGAAAACCAACCTTAGTCGGTCCCGGATTTAGCCGCCTAAACTATTTTAAAACTAGTGTTTACTTCAGAATGAAGTGTTTGTAGTAAATCAAGTTAATCAGCTTGGGTGGAACGTTTGAATATATCGGGGTACTGCGATAGTATCCGTAATAACTTTAAAAGTGTCTTGCATTTTTTTAAAAAAGGATTACCAAGGTAAACAGAGTTAAGCTTAGAATTTATAAGAACTGTAGACTTTAATCTGTTTTGTAAAGAACCACCTGATGAACATTTCTGTAAGTTTTGGATTACATTTGGTGTATAATAAATGAAGGAATAATTGTTGACGAAACACGACAGACGACAAAAGACAGACGACGGACGACATACGACAGACGACGGACGACAAACGACAGACAAACAACAGACGACGGACGACAGACGACGGACGACAAACGACAGACAAACAACAGACGAAGGACGACAGACGACGAATACAGCCAAGGGATCACTATAGGTATGGACGTATACTCACTGTACATGGTTAAAATATGCTCCGTTTGTATAGACTCTGCTATAGAGGTTTCAAAAGTTATCTGTATCAGGAACAAGGTTAAATTAATTATATTTCAGTTAGCAAATTGCGGGACGTTAAATTACGCATAGGAGAGACGAATACTTCCTACAAGAAGGTTGCCTATCAGGAGGGTATATTGGATCCCGTTCACACGTTTCAATTAAACCCTGTCGTTAGAGGACGTTGGGTTAAAATCAGTAAACCGCGACATACGACATTCATGGTTCTCTGCGAGGTCAAGGTCATGGTCAAGTTTGCGGGGTCTTATGGTAAAACTACTCAACAATATTATTCTGATCTTGATATGTGTGCTAAACAACATTGTCATAATAAGTTTTATTGTTTTTGTCATTATTTTTATCATTATCAGTATGATGATCATTATTATTATTATTGTAATGACAGACACGGATTTTTAATATGTGATTCGTTTTAGAAAATATATTACAATTGACGGAAGTAAATGTTCGTAGTAGTCCCGGGTAGATTTACTTACAACTTTATCACACATGCATACGTGTTTTGAAACATACGACATTTGCCACAATGCAATTATACATGTATGATCAAATTTGTCTGTTGCAGTGTTATTGTACGTAGCATTGTGGGAAAGGGTTAAAGGTCAGAATCAGGTCAATGCTACCATGTTATATATCTTAAAAGTCAATATTCTTTTAAAAAACCCAATCTGTTGGACATTTTCGAGCATTGTGGATCCAGAGTGTCCACCCATACCAGCCCGATTTCGCAAGCATTGCTTTAAGAAGAAACCGATAAATTGTGTACCTTTCAATTGTTATATAGACGTACAGACATACTTTGGGTTCTTAACGCACCTGCGTACAGTGAAGACTCCGTACATCCGCACAGTCTCATCAGAGTTTTCTCTGTCATTTAGTCCTAGATGTATCTTTTGACAGCAATGATGGAACTGTAGCGCCACTAGTTTTACACCAATTAAAGTAGCAACTTTTGATTGCATGAGTGAAATGCATTAATTAACGTGAATCTACGTTACCCTTCCCTCAACCTACACGATTATAGGAAATTATCCCAAATACAATGAATCTGTTCCAGAAGACATCAAAGGTGAAATTGCTTATAATGAGCACATTTTTTGCCACAATGTGTCTAAACGTTGATTGCTGCATATGCGTCAACATAAGTCTGAATTATCTATTTCATAAATTTCGAAGATTTATTTCCCTTTTTAGAAGCTCGTATTATTTCAAATAATTTTATATCTGTCAACAGCTACGAATAATATTAACCCGTCTACTGATCTTGTGTGATAATGCGATGATACTTTGCTGTGAAATCTTCGACTGTTATAATAGCATAACAACTAATGCGGTTACACTTCAATATATTGATCAGAAGATGCATTTAGGAATACATGTATAAAAACAAATATGCAAACGATGAAGAGTGCAGTTGGACAGACTTGTCCGAATCTTCACGTACTGTACGTAGATTCATTCAGGACCCGAAAACGCTATTCGCAGCTCGTTAGTTTCTCTCCGGTAATCTTCTCTATTATAATATCAAAACGAGAGGGGACAGATACAACTAGACCAATTCTCATCGGAACCGGTTCATACAATAACGTTCTATTTTCAGAATCATGTGACAAGGTGGAATCCCAAAAAGGAACTGGTGACGTCATCAAGTCTATTTACGTCAGAAGTACGATGCAATGCTGTTTCCGGTGCAGCAAGAACGACGACTGTGTGGGGTTTAACATCCGTCACGAGTCTGGTGAGACCAGCGTACTTTGTGAATTACTTCGAGATAAGACGTCCGTCGTAGATAACGATTCTGCACTCGACTTTTACGTTGTGGGTTAGGAAAAAGAAATCCCAGTAGAAAATTTCCCATATTACAATGAACTCGCGATATTTCGAACTCGAGAGGGACCCATAAATTACTTCGAGTAAAGACATGTTAAAGCCATCGATCGGTTTATACTGAATTCATTTACGTACATGTATTTCAGTGTCATACTTCATTTCTACTGAATTATTCCTTATTAAAAACATGCCACCTCCCAGCTGGGCGGGGGGTTAGAAATAGCCCGGCTGTCGCACTACAGTTGGTAGAACCCCAACGCTGTGCCTGCCCGTTTGCCGTGGGCTGCAACCCGTGTCGCCTAATGACGGAGACCTGTTGGTTGAGTAGTTTCAGAGTAAGCCAATTTAAACTCTGTTGCTGCAACACACTGCTTTGGCCTTGAGTTGGGCTAAACGGGAGGTCAGGGGAGCCCGTCTTGATAAATCGGCTGGTCATGCCTTGCCCATGGGCATTACATTTCACCTTTCATCTTCATCGCTTACTTATCATGCATTTCTTTCTACATTTTCAAACATTTTTTCCTAACCCTATTTTCTCAGGTGCCCAAGAAGGCGGTGGCTCATGGGCTAATCAGGTGAAAGATTTTTAGGTATTTGATTGACACTTGTAACCTCCCAAAGATAGTGAAGCTTGGAATTACGTTCTACGGGAATAAATTTGTCCAGTCTAGCCCTTTCATTCTGAGTATATATCATTGATGTATCCCTGGCATGATCTGTGTTAGGTTTCCCCAGATCTTGTCCCCGTGTTGGGGTCCGAGGTGGGTGGGGGTCATCTGTGATGAACACTCTAACTTTAACATGTCAACTCCAAAGAAAGCTGCCAAGCGTCTCCTCGCAGAATCTGATTCTGAAACTGACTCATCTCAATCTCCTCTTCACTTTTCTCGTTTTGTTGTAATAGAGGCGGAAGATCCTTCTACGCCTGTCACAAACATATCCCATTTTGTTATTGAGAAGCAAATTTCTAGCATATTGGGCACTCCGAAATCGGTAAAGAAATTGAAAAATAGCACAATCCTTGTTAAATGCTTTTCTAAGCAACAAGCTACCAACCTCCTTAAGTATAAAATGTTTCATACAACTAAAGTTACGGTCTACCCTCACAAAACCTTGAACCAATGCAAAGGAGTTATCCGATGCAATGAACTTTCATACTGTAATTCGAATGATGATATTCTGACCAATCTTAAACCTCAAGGTGTTTCTCAAGTCAAGAGAATAAGTGTTAACAGAAATGGACAAAAAGTAGACACAAGCACCTACATCCTAATGTTTTCTTCTCCAGTTTTGCCTAGTCGGTTACCAATTTGTGAATGTTGATACTTATGTGCCCATCCCCTTGCGCTGCTTCAAGTATTAGCGGTTTGGTCACCATGAGTCAACGTGTACAAATGCACCCATTTGTGCCAAGTGTGCGTTTGTGGGCACTGAACATGACTGTTACAACTGCTCTAATGTCCATTCCTGTTTTAATTGTAAGCTTGCTCATCCAACATATTCCAGGGATTGCCAAGTGTGGAAGATGAAAAGGAAATCCTTACCATTAAGTAGACACAAGGCATTAGTTTCTATGAAGCCAGGAAAATTGTGGAACAACGGAAGAAGGACAAACTTCAACTCAATAGCAGTTCAAGCTATGCAAATGTTGCCTCGCCTCCGCCCTCAAAGTCAAACTGCCATACCAGCGATGTTCTCATCAAGAAACTCTTGGAGAAGTTCTCAGAGATGGCGGATGAGCTTTAGGAGCTTAGTTCCTGCAGCATCACCCACTATCTCTACTCGGTCATCAACATCAGAATATCAAAATAAAAATCCTTCTTCCATTGAAAAACCATCTTCTGCCTCTACCACAAAACCATCTACTACCTCTACCACAAAACCATCTTCTGCCCCTGTTCAACAATCTGCATCTTCAAAATAATCAAAACCGAATTCTTCATTAACTACCCAAGCAAAATCGACTACCTCTAATGCAACTGCATCTTCACAGAAATATTCTACCTCTACTGCAACTGCATCTTCACAGAAATCTTCGGTTGAACCTGCAAAATCATCATCAAAACCGGCTATTACTCAAAAACCTAAGTCTCAAAGCTCTTCTGTGAAACAGCCAAAGACTAAATCTTCGGCGTCTAAGCCAAATCCTGACCCAAGCCCTGAAATGTCAGTCCTTGTTGAGGTCGATCTACCTCAAATACCTACATCCAATAGATTTGGTGGATTTGAGGGGATGCCCATGGACACAAAGGAGGCACTAGAAGGAGATGCCTCTGATTCTGGGCAAGGTCCTTGGCATGACACAAAGGATGAGCGGAACACCAACATTGAGCCGTGGTCCACTTCTTTGGCTGAGACACAAATGTTTCAACCTGCCAAGTAATTTCTTCTTAAAATGGAGTATCCAAAATGTATTTTGTCTTATTTTTATTAGTTTTAACTTGCACAATGGCTAACTCTATTATCCAGTGGAACTGTCGTGGTCTGAGATCTAATTTCGAAGAACTCTCATTTTTAATAAACTCTCACAAACCTGTAGCACTTTGTCTTCAAGAAACTTTCCTAAAACAAGATGATGGTATTTCATTGAAATACCACTCAATTTATAATAGAATTCACATTGAGGGAGATAAAGCCCAAGGTGGAGTTTCTATTGTTATTAACAACAAAGTACCGCATAAACATATACAGCTGAATACACCTCTACAGACTGTTGCCGTGAGGATTTATTTACACAACACAATTACTCTTTGTTCCATATACCTTCCTCCTAGCAAGACTATTGATGACAACTATTTGAATGACCTCATATCCCAATTACCATCACCTTTTATTCTAGCTGGAGATTTTAATGCGCACAGTACCACTTGAAGATGTAATGATACCATCCGCAGGGGTCAACAGATAGAAAACTTCATCTCCAATAACTCTCTCTCATTTATGAATGATCCAACTATCAAAACATACTTACATCCAGCAACAGGCACTTACTCATCTATTGATCTCTCTTTGTGCAGTCCAGCATTACTTCCAGATTTCTCTTGGAAGGTTGCTGATGATTCTAGTGGAAGCGACCATTTTCCGATCTTTATCACTGAAGATAAACCTTCAGTTCTTAAACGTGAAAGAAACTGGAATAAATTTCAAATGCTTTGTGAGCAGTCTATTACTCATGACAAATTTACAGACCCTTCGCAACTATTTACATCTTTACTAATAGACATAGCTAAACAATCTATTCCTCAGACCTCGACAGACCCAAAACGACCCTGTAAACCTTGGTTTACGGATGAATGCAAGAAAGCTATTCATGACAGAAAAGAAGCTCTCAGGAAATTTAACCTGAGACCGTCACCAGATAATCTGAATAGCTTTCGAATTGCCAGACGCACTATCAAAGCCAGTAAGCGTACTTCTTGGAAAGAATATGTCTCAAGGCTTACAAGTCGCACTTCGACTAAAAAGACTTGGGATATGATTCGGAAAATTAATGGGAATGAATGAATGAATGTATATTGTTTTATGGCGCATCGACAGCTAGGGTCATTTAGCGCGCAATTAAATTTAATTATTCATGATCCCTGGGTAAACAAACCAGTACTAGGCTAGAAAATGTGCCTTGCCCAAGGGCACTCCACCATGACCGTAGTGCTGCGACTGGGGATCGAACCCGGGACACCCGAAAATTAATGGGAAAGGTTCTTCATCCGTTAACCATCTTTCTGTTGATAATGAGGCCATCAACACCCCAATTGACATCGCAGATACTCTAGCTGATATTTTTGCAAAAAAAATCTTCTTCTGAAAATTATTCTGAAAAACTCCAGAAGTTTAAAGCAAGAAAGGTGAAGAAAAAACTTAACTTTAAGTCCAAAAATCTTGAGCGGTTTAACAAACTATTTTTTCCTTAAAAGAACTCAGGTTTGCCATGAGGAAAGCTCATGATACTTCTCCTGGCCAAGACAAAATCCATTATCAATTTCTCAAGCATTTACCCTTCACTTCTCTTTCTGTTTTATTGGATATTTTTAATGATGTATGGAAGTCTGGTGAATTTCCTTTGTCTTGGCGAGAGGCTATTGTTATACCTATCCCAAAACCGGGCGAAGACACCTCTAATCCTAGCAACAATCGTCCCAGTGCTTTAACTAGCTGTATCTGCAAAACATTAGAAAGAATGGTTAATGACCGACTTGTATGGTTCCTAGAATCAAACAATCTTATTGTCAATGTTTAAAGCGGTTTTCGTCGGCAACGAAGTACACTTGATCATCTTGTTCGTTTTGAATCTTTTATTAGAGAAGGTTTTATTAATAAGCAACATGTTGTCTCTGTATTCTTTGATCTTGAAAGCGCTTATGACACAACTTGGAATTTTAAAGGATCTCCATGACTTTGTTCTTAGAGGCCGTCTATCTCTATTTATTGCTGCATTTTTGGATGAACGCCTCTTTCGTGTTCGTGTTGGTAACACCCTATCGGGTGCTCATGAGCAGGAAATGGGTGTTCCTCAGGGTTGCATTTTATCGGTCACATTATTTAGTGTGAAAATCAATTCTATTGTTAAAGCTATCAACCCAGGGGTTGAATGCTCCCTTTATGTGGATGATTTTGTTATTTGTTTTCGTTCAAGAAATATGGACATTATAGAACGTCAACTTCAACAATGCTTGAATAAACTTCAAACATGGTCAGACCAAAATGGTTTTAAATTTTCCAAAACCAAAATCAAATGCATGCAATTCTGTAATAAACGTGGTTTCCATCTAGACCCAGATCTTCATATGAATAAATGTCGCATTGAAGTTGTACCAGAGTTCAAGTTTCTTGGTGTTATCTTTGACCAAAAACTTTCATTCCTTCCACATATTAAAGCTTTAAAGAAAAAATGTCAGAAAGCGTTAAACCTTCTCAAGGTTGTAGCCCATTCTGACTGGGGAGCTGATAGGAAAGTACTATTACGTTTGTATCGCTCTCTTATTCGTTCTAAACTTGATTATGGCACTATTGTTTATGGTTCTGCTCGCAAATCTTACATTCAGTTTCTTGATCCCATACATAATCAAGGTCGTCGCCTTGCCCTTGGAGCTTTTAGAATCTCTCCAGTTGACAGTCTATAGGCTGAAGCTAATGAACCTTCCCACTCTTCTAGAAGACAGAAACTTGCCCTTCAGTATGTACTGAAATTAAAATCCAACCCTTCTAACCCTACTTACGAAATTGTCTTTCAGCCTGAATTAAATCCCCTTCTTCTTAAAAAACCAAATGCAATATCTCCCTTTGGTATCCGCATGGAGCCATTTCTTGAAGATCTTCATGTGGATATGGAGTCTATTGCAAAATATCAAGTCCCAGATATAGCTCCTTGGACACTTAAAACTGCGGAATTTCGTTTTGATCTCGCTGCTCGTAAAAAGTCTAAAACTGACAGACATGTATTTCAAGCCAAATTTCATGAAATTAAAGATTTTTACTTTGCCTTTAAGCCAATTTACACAGACGGCCTTTAATGCGATAACTCTGTAGCATCTGCCGCCGTATGTGGTGATACCATTCTGAAATCTCGCATTCATGATAAATCTTCTATTTTCTCTGCAGAGTTGAAGGCTATTGATCTTGCACTTGACATAGCTGAAGAATCACATCTGACCCGCTTTATTATTTTTTCTGACTCACTTTCTTCTTTACAGGCCCTTTACAATGAGAAGTTTGAAGATCCTCTTGTTTGCGGATTACTTCAACGAATTTCATCCCTGTTGAAGTTTAATAAATTTGTTTTCTGTTGGTTGCCTAGTCATTTAGGTATTACGGGTAACGAGAAAGCAGATGAAAATGCAAAGTCTGCATTATCTTTACCAATTTCAGATTTTAAGGTTCCACATTCTGATTTTAAACCTACTATTTTTAAATATATCCAATCTTCTTGGCAAACCAAATGGGATGCTTTTTTTTTAACAAGCTTTATTCTGTCAAACCAATCCTTGGCGAGTGGAACCCCGTTTACAGGTCCATTCATCGAGAAGAGGTTATTATAGCTCGTTGCCGAATTGGGCACTCGAGACTTACACATTCTTGGCTCTTTACAAAGGATGATGCACCTGAATGTATACCTTGCTCTGCAAGCTATACCATTCAGCACATTTTAATTGATTGCACTGACTTTGCACCAATTCGTGCTAATTATACCCCCCACAAACAAGTTTTTTTTGGGTGGTATGTAGGAATCACCCTGTCCGTCCGTCCGTCCGTCTGTCTGTCTGTCCGTGTCCGTCTGTCTGTCCATATGTCTTGTAAGCGCAACTCCTCCTTAACGGCTGGACCGATTCTGCTGAAACTTTACACAGTTGCAGTACATAACCTGAGGATGTGCATGAAGTAAGATTATCCCGGTCGGAAATATATCTGTCCGTCCGTCCGTCTGTCTATCCATATATCTTGTAAGCGCGGGATTGGGGGTATCCTTTTGTGAGTTCACTCACAGTTCTAGTTATTACAGTGTTGATAGTCTTAAAACACTATTCGACACTGTCCCAATACATGCTATAATTTATTTCTTAAAGGAAATTGAACTTTACTATAAGTTGTGATACTCTTTATTTGTCTACATATATATATACTCTTATTTATATAACATACATTTCATTCCCATTACATAGATTTTAGTCATAAAACATTATTTGTTTCTACTTCCATCATTTTCCCATTATATAGTTCTATCAAACATATTCATTTTAAATAATACTTCATGTACTACTTAATTTTAATGCGCGCTAAATGACCTTAGCTGTCGATGCGCCATAAAACACTATACATTCATTCATTAAAAACATGCCAGTGATACAAAGCTATCTAGAAATAGCGCAACAGTAGTTCAGATCGCTCGTGTGCGTTAATTTTCCATCCGAGGTTGGAGTTATACAGGTATATTTTAATATCAGAGTTATCACCTCAATACTTGGTAGTATGAGCAAACTATCGAGAAAAATATTTCTTGACAAATAAAACGTTCTACATAAAAATAGAAAAAACCTTAAGCTTAAAAAAACATCAACCTCTCGTTCGATCAAATAAAACGATTTCATTGGACGAGAAGGCAAGGCACTTTCTTAACAATTTTCCACTTCCAGACACGTCTGCAGCAGACAAGTTTTGAAAATATCGTTAAAAAAAGGAGATATTGCTCCTGATGAGCTGATGATTTTCCTCTTTTACAATAATGTTTTCAACTTTATTAGTCAACGGGCAGAAACCCGCGACTTCTATTTTTAATAGGTTTTCTGAAATCACATGGGAGGGGGGATTATTATTAGAAAGAAACACATTTAGATGTCTTGAACATGTTACAATTGTGTTTGTTTAAAAACACTAAGTAATGACACATCTAAAATGAAATAAATATTCCGATGTTTTAGGCATTTTCAGTTTCTTTATTTTGACTCGCATTTATGTTTTTTTTGTTTTATTTACGAAGACAAAACAGTCCCTATTAGCTAGTCTGGTATACTTTATTTTACACTATATACTACAAGTAATCAAAAGGCGATAACTACAAACCTTTACGTCGCAGTCTAATTTGTTTACTTAAGCGCACCTGCGTGACTCGCGAATACCAACTGCGTAGATCAATCTCCTTTGCAGAGAGCCGCTCTTTACACTCACTTACAAATAGTAAATTATAGGTGATTTAAAATGTTTATTTGGTTCGAAACAAATGAAGAAAAGAACAGACCGAGATAAAACTGTTCTTTTTTTAATGGAAAATGACTTTGAACGAACACTCTCTGCCTATAAAGAGAATTTCAAGATCGACACCTCTGCGAATAAGAAAAAATCGGGTCTTTCGTACAAAATTAGTTCGTTCTTGACAATTTTAAATGTGTCATTTAATTCCCTAAAGACATATTGCTTCCGAAATGCATATTGTTATGCATCATTGACACAAGGGCGCTCATCATAATATAATTTTAAAACATGAGTAGTTTGTTATTTTCATTATAAAAAAGGAAGGAAAGAATTAAAATAAATTAACATGTTGTTGGGCTAAGTTTATGTTCGAAACTAAGTTTAAATTATACAACAATTTCAATGAGATTTAACTGTTTAGTTGATATATAATATTTCGAATGTGGTCTAATTTATAAATATTGGACTACATTTCAACATTTGTTAAAGTATGATATAATTAGGATGCCAAGCTAATATCATTTTGAGAAAAAGAGAAAACTCATGTCTTCGGCGATTTAACCCTTATCTCATTGTTTTAAAAGTAGATTGCTGCAAAGGTGTCCACTGTTGACTTTAAAAGAGGAAAGGTAAAATGACGTGCTATTGCATGCAAATCCTAAATTGTCTGTTTTGTAGTTTTATTGAAAAATAATAAAATTCAAATATTCTGACAAACATCTTGAAAAGTGTATGTGGAATTCACAAATCTTATAATTATTCCTTAATGAAAGCACTGTATACATACTAAGACTAATGACTGGCAAGATTACTCATTTCCATTACTGTTTATGATCAATAATTAGTTGGTTGTGTGTATGGTCAACCTACTTTGGAATGGAGATTGATCATAAACAATGCTTCAATTATCATTCTCTTCGTTGACAAAACAATGCAAGTTATGATACATTTTCACTTGACCCCACCCCTGATGTTCCAATATGCCCCTCAGTTGATAACTGTTTATTCAACTACTATAATGTTAGTGTTACGCATAACTGCACTATGGATATCCGGCGACATTGATGCGTTGCATCAACTTTCTCTTGTTTAATATTTAAACATTTTGTTATGGAGAACTTGCACATCAATGCCTATATATATATTCAAAGACTATCTTCTATGTCGGAGAGGTTAATAATGGAAAATATTGCCCATGAGATTGGTTTAATTTTACTGAGTCATGACTATGGGATTGGTTTAACTTTACCGAATCATGTCTATGGATTGGTTTTACTTTACCAAATCATGCCTATGGGATTGGTTTAACTTTACCGAATCATGCCTATGGATTGGTTTTACTTTACCGAATCATGCCTATGGGATTGGTTTAACTTTACCGAATCATGCCTATGGGATTGGTTTAACTTTACCGAATCATGCCTATAAGATTGGTTTAACTTTACTGAAACATGCCTATGGGATTGGTTTAACTTTACCGAGTCATGCCTTTGGGATTGGTTTAAATTTACCGAATCATGCCTATGGGATTGGTTTAACTTTACCGAATCATGCCTATGGGATTGGTTTAACATTACCGAATTATTTTGATTTTATTTAAGTAAAACCAATAGTAAGGACTCTAGGAAGCGAATATTTGTATCTCTAAATGACAGGTGGTTTTTATGAGCGTTTGGTTGCAGAAACGCATTGAATTTTAATTAAATTTTGTTTTCCTCTCATTTCTTGTATTATGCTTATATGCTCATACAGTATCGTTGACCGACGGACGGACAAGGCTATATATCATTTTACACACAGAAACGATTATTATTTTGAGTTTTCTCGATAATTAAACGAAATAGTCCAACTTAACTTGTTCTTATTTGCTAAGTTGTACATGAACTTTAATTTAATTGATTACCGAGCTTCAAAATATTAATTAATTAACGTTACACGTCCATAACACAATTTCCAACTTATTACTTGGTATATGTTTAAGAAATGTTATAAACATGCCTTTTTGTTCGTCAAATAACAATATTGGTTGTATACCGCATTGCTATGGTAAATAAATGCATTGGAGTAAGAAGAAGAAGAAGAAGCAGAAGAAGAAGAAGAAGAATAAGAAGAAGAAGAAGAAGAAGAAGAAGAAGAAGAAGAAGAAGAAGAAGAAGAAGAAGAAGAAGAAGAAGAAGAAGAAGGTGAAGAACAAGAAGAACAAGAAGAAGAGAAGAATTAAAAGAAGAAAAAGAAGAAGAAAAAGAAGAAGAAGAAGAAGAAGAAGAAGAAGAAGAAGAAGAAGAAGAAGAAGAAGAAGAAGAAGAAGAAGAAGAAGAACAAGAAGAAGAAGAAGAAGAAGAAGAAGAAGAAGTAGAAGAAAAAGAAGAAGAAGTAAAAGAACAAGAAGAAGAAGAAGAATTTACATTATTCGCATTCGGAACAGATATAAAAAACGGAAACAAATCCCAATTTGAATGAATACTTTCTACTATATAATTTGTATATACACGCCATCAGCTAACAAGATACAGTTCTTTTAATAGTTAGTATCGAGGGAGGCAACGGTGTGTTACTTCAATAAAGGCTGGATTCCGTTTTAGTCATAGCCACAATCTTCGATACAAGCATCCACTGTCGTCATCATTCCCGAGCAACCATTGCCACCACGTTTCGTCCCAACGCATGACTTTGACCTTACTCTGGTCCCCCATGACCCGGAAGCAATACCGTCGCACAAAAAAGTCTGACCGTTCTGCCCAGTCCGTCCTAGTTCCATTAACTAAAACATATATATAGAATCTGACATGACTTGTCATTTCAAAATAAAGTTTTATTAAACGAGTTCAAGAAATTTCTTTGACGAGTTTAATACTACTTTATGAATTGACAACGAATGTCAGATTCTTTTCATCACATGACAAAACACAAAAAGAAAATCGGGTTTTCGCGGTCAGAAAATAGTCCCAACATGTAATAGTTAAAAAACCCTGTTAACTAATCAAAATTCAAAAATAGTGATTCGGTCATGTTATATTACATTTGGTACATATATAAAGAAATACGTAATTGGTATATTGGATCGGATACAAGCCTTGTCATGTGATAAAAACCTGTCTCTCAAAATGAGGTATAGAATCTTTCCAACAGATGGGAGACCATATCTAACACATCTGCAATAAGCGACTTTTGAAATCATTGTGACAAAAGGAGAAAATTGCCCGTGATGAAAACTATCACCTGTTATCATAACAAAATACAAATGACATACCGACCAGGATTCTTTAGATACACATTATAACAAAGTACAAATGACACACCCACATGGATTCTTAAGTTGCTCATTATAACAAAATACAAATGATAGTCCCAGTTGGATTCTTAAGTGGTTCATTATAACAACATACACATGACACACCCACATGGATTCTTCAGTGGCACCTAATAACAAAATACATATGACACACCCACCTGGATTCTTCATAGGCACCGTATAACAAAATACAAATGACACACCCACCTTGATTCTTTAGTTGCTCATTATAACAAAATACACATGATAGGCCCAGCTGGATTCTTAAGTGGCTCATTATATACACAATCCAAATGACACACCCACCTGGATTCTTAAGTGGCTCATTATAACAAAATACATATAACATTCCCACCTGGATTCTAAAGTGGCTCATTATAACAAAAAAAAAACCCATCCACCTGGATTCTTTAAATGCTCATTATAGCAATAAACAAATGGCACACCCACCTGGATTCATTAGATGCTCATTATAACAAAATACAAATGATAGTACCAGCTTGATTCTTAAGTGGGTCATTATAACAAAATACAAATGATAGTCCCAGCTGGTTTCTTAAGTGGCTCATTATAACAAAATACATATAACACACCCACCTCGATTCTTCAGTGGCACCTCATAATTAATTTACAAATGACACACTCACCTGGATTCTTTAGTTTCTCATTATAACAAAATACAAATGACACATCCACCTGGATTCTTTAGTTGCGCATTATAACAAAATTCAAATGATAGTCCCAGATGAATTATTAAGGGGCTCATTATAACAAAATACATATGACAAACCCACCTGGATTCTTAAGTGGCTCATTATAACAAAATACATATACACCACCTGGATTCTTCCTTGGCTCATTATAACAAACTACAAATGACACACCCACATGGATTCTTCCGTGGCTCATTATAACAGACTACAAATGACACACCCACATGGATTCTTCAGTGGCACCTCATAGCAAAATACATATGACACATCCAACTGGATTCTTTAATGGCACCTCATAACAATATACAAATGACACACCCACCTGGATTCTTAAGTGGCTCATTATAACAAAATGCATATGATACACCCAGCTGGATTCTTTAATTGCTCATTATAACAAAATATAAATGATACACCCACCTGGATTCTTCAGTGGCTAATTATAACAGACTACAAATGACACACCCACATGGATTCTTCAGTAGCACCTCATAGCAAAATACATATGACACATCCAACTGGATTCTTAAGTGGCACCTCATAACAAAATACAAATGACACACCCATCTGGATTCTTCAGTGGCACCTCATAACAAAATACATATGATACACCCACCTGAATTCTTAAGTGGCTCATTATAACAAAATACATATGACAAACCTACCTGGATTCTTAAGGGGCTCATTATAACAAAATACATATGATACACCCACCTGGATTATTCAGTGGCTCATTATAACAAACTACAAATGACACACCCACATGGATTCTTCAGTGGCACCTCATAGCAAAATACATATGACACATCCAACTGGATTCTTTAATGGCACCTCATAACGAAATACAAATGACACACCCACCTGTATTCTTCAGCGGCACTTCATAACAAAATACATATGATACACCCACCTGGAT